>JAOTQJ010155253.1:16195-30028 GCA_025642045.1 Solanum sejunctum | reverse complement strand
TAGGCGTTTTTCCACCAAACCAAATGTACCACGATACTTGGGGACCTCAATATAACACCCTAGAAGCAACAATTTATTGAGAAGCCAAAAAAATGCAATTTATGGTGAACTTTACTGCAGCAACCCGAGAGGGTGGCTACTGTTCACCCTCAATTTTTTTTTTGCTTCAATCTCCTTCTTGAATAGATTACTCATGGAAAATAATGTTCTTCATGAACAAACACACAAGTATAATTGAATATATATATAATTTATACCCCTCAAAGTTCCTAAAATTCCCTATCTCCCATGCCCCTAATTTTTCCAACTTACACTTCAATATTAAGTAAAGAATATCATTCTTAGGAATTAATAACACCAAGATTGGAACTTACTTGATTCCTTCCTCCTCTTTTTATTCTTCTTCTTCTTCTTCTTCTCTTCTTCTCCTTCTTCTTCACTTCTTAAATTTTCTAAGTATAGGAAGACAAAAATCTTGAACTAAGAGGGTATATATATAGACATATAACTTTTAAAATTTGCAACATAAGGGATCCTAGTTAGTCCATTGACCAATTAGGTCCCCAAACTTTTTTATTTTAATCCAATTAAGGACTCCCGACTTCAACTTGGAATATACGCTCCAATTATAATTAAACCCAGAGAACTTACTAAACTTAAAAATACACCATGTTCGACAACTTTCCGATTAAACGATTTACTTCAATAGAATTAGTTACGGGGTCTAACACATGGGGTCTCAATCTCCGTTATATCTGATCGAGGCGCTCAATTAACTATAAAGTTTTGGAGTCCCACAAAAGGAATTTAGGGCCACAAGTGAATTTGAGTACAAAATTCTACCCTCAAACAGATGGTTAAGTAGAACGCACCATTCAGACACTTGAAGATATTGTTGTGAGCTTATGCATTGGACTTTAAAGGTAGTTTGGTGGACCATTTGCCACTTATTTAATTTGCCTAAAATAATAGATACCACTTAAATATCAAGATGGCACCTTATGAAGCTTTGTATTGAAGGAAAAGTAGGTTGCCAATTGGATGGTTTGAAGAGGGTGAAACCACCTTGCTTGGGCTAGAGCTAGTACAACAAACCATGGAAAACGTTAAGGTAATACAACAGCTAGAAACATCCCAAAGTCATCACAAATCATATAAGAATGCTAGAAGGAGATGACTGGAATTCACAGTAGGGGATTGGGTATTTTTAAAGGTGTCTCCAATGAAATGGGTTATGAGATTTGGTAAGAAAGGAAAAGTTAGCCCATGTTACATAGGGTCATATAAAATTATTAAGAAGTTCGGGCATGTTGCATATGAACTATAGCTACCCCAACAACTTTCAATGGTTCATCTAGTTTTTCATGTCTCAATGCTTCGAAAATGGATAGGTGACCTATCCCGTATCACTCCTATTGAAGACGTGCAAGTTATAGAAGATCTCAGATATGAAGAGGTAGCTATTTCTATTCAAGATAATCAAGTTACGAAGCTAAGAAATAAAGAAATTGCTTTAGTAAAAGTACTTTGGAGAAACCAGCAAGTACAAGAAATAACATGGGAGACCGGGGGACACAATGAAATCAAAATAATCTTACTTATTTGAAACTAAATAGGAAGTCCAACATGTAGAATTAGGACACTAATAGGTATGTGTGATTGAATACTTAGTGTGTTGTCAAAAGTTTATGCAAGTAAAGGTTTAAACTTGGTTAAGCTATCCAATTGTGCTAACATTCGAAGATGAATATTCCTAATGGGGGGAGGCTGTAACACCCCATATCTGACAATACTAGTACTATACAAATGAAACATGATATGGCTTTCTAAATTAGCGCCAATTTTTAAAAGTTCTTGAATATCAAATTAGGGGGCGATATGTATGTCTAATGCTGAAGAGGGTCGAGTGTAAATAAGTTTAAAGTCAAATAGAGGAGCTCACAACCTTAAATAAAATGAGAGAAGTGAGGTACTTATAGGACTTCGGAAGCTAGAAGGTGAGTCACCTACTTTCTTAGCTTAAATTTGCTAGCTAAATGGAGATAAGGCCTGACGTAGAATTTCTTCAAGTTCGATTATGAATAAAGTCCGTGTTAAGGGTATAACTAACCCATGTTTTAGTCTTATAAATAGAATATATTTTCAGCCAAAGAATAACAGAGAAAGGACCCAAGTACAACAAAAATCACTTGGTTAATTGGGTCAAAACTAAGTAAGGAGAAAAGAAAAAAGTGGGCAGCCAAGGCACAACCAATTTGAACCTAATAAGGCCCAAGTGAAAGGGGAAAGAAGTTGCATCACCAGCTTAGTAAAGTAAGGCTAAAAATGCCTGAGTATTTTGGTTAATTTCCCCCTAAAAAAGGATTTAAAACATCTCCCACAAGCCATTTTTACTTGAACAACAAAAATCAGATTGTTTTGCAAGTTCTCTCTCAACTTTTTCTTGACTTTACAAGTAGACACAAGAGACTTTCAGGATTCTTGGAGAAGCCTTTCTCCTTGATGGTAAAGGTAAGTAAGAATATTTGTGTGTTTAGTATGGTTTTCTTATGTAAAACAAGAGGCTAAGCTGATTATACCTTTGCTGAAATTGTTGGACAGCATGTGTTCGAAAAGTTGTACATTTTCCTTTTTCATTTGGAAGTTTTTCTCTTTTTGGTTGGATTGATTATAAATAGCGACTACTATTCTTAATGATTATTGATTATATAATAATGTAGAAAGGCTGCTACACCATTTTTACAGTGTGCGAAAGTTAGTTCTTATGTGATATCATAATTGTGCTTGTAATAGGAACTTGTGGGCTGATTGATTGAGGACTATGGTCTCACCTCCTCCACTTATTTTGATGACTTATTTTGAACTATTTTAGGATTTTTTTATGTGTATATATGATGGTAACTATTTGGTTAAAGTTGGAAAAGGTTTGGAATTGTTGAAGGTAAAATGTAGCGAAGGGATGTAACATTATGCAGCTTATTTATATGTTGTGTAAAATTGGTATATATTTTGTCTTGTGGGCTTTTGTAAGGCTGTCATGGCACTAAAATATGCTGCACATGATATGTATATGAGAATGTATATTTGAAAATACAATTACGGGCAAAAAGGTTGAAAGAAAGAATATGCTCGGGTTTATAATTATCTGCTTGTTGCCCGTATGTTATTTTTTTAATGAGATTAGGCTGCCAAGATGTATCTATTGGCTGCTAATGCTAGTTTAATACCTACTATGTTATAGATTAATATTTGGAATATGTAAAGGTTATCTTGAGGTAATAGCGAGGCCGTACAGTGAGGTATGTAAGGCTACTTGATTTCGTATTATTTGGTATGAAACATAGATTCCTCGGCACATACAGCCACATACCAACTCCAACACAACTATTAACTGTGTCTCAACTCTTTCATATGTTTATATGCTCCTATACATAGTCAATCTGCATACATACTTGGATACCAAGATACACAAGTTCGTTCTACAAAATAAAGTTCATATGTTGTTCTACCTCCTATGCAGTTTATTATTTGTGTAACCTACTCCTTTCATTGTGGGGTTGTATTTTGTGATTATTTACATGTCATATGTTATATCTATAGTCCTATAACTCAAATATTACGACCACCAAAAGAATCATCTCAAAAGTAATTTAAAGATAAAGTATATTACCTATTCATGGGTGGCAACCCAAGGGGTGGAAGAATCACCTTACCAGGGTCAATCCTATCACGGGGGGTAGCCCAAGGGGTAAAAGGAAAAGACTAGCCAGGGACGCTCTCGATATAGATTTACCACTGATCAGCTAGTTATTTGTATGACATGTTGTGTGCAGATTATACAGTAAAGGTAAAGTCATAAAAAGAACAAGAATTACATGATCCCACAGTATAACTAAAGGTGGTCTCTTATCTTACACCAGTGCATAATTTCAATTTAGTTGTTACTTCACATTTAGTATTTCTTGCCTTTTATATTCAATATATTATCTTGCACTGATGTCCCTTATGGGGGACCTACAATTCATGCTACAGGTACAGGTGCTAGTAGATCTCCCTAGTAGGAGTACAGGATATGCAGCTACTGTTACCAAGCTCCAGGTTGGTTTGGAGCTTTGTGTGTCTAGAGCTTATACTTTTTATTGTATAGTTAGTTGAGGCAGGGCCTGTCCTGACCCTTATCAGATACTTTTCCTTATCTATAGGCTTTTTATATTATGTAAATTAAAGTGTGGTCATGTCTCCTACTTTAGACAATGTGGCCCCAATGGCCTAGCTGTATGCATTTCCTTTTGGCTTGTTATTACTATTTACTATCTTAAAGGAATGTTGAATGAAAAAAATCTCTTGTAATATATATAGAAAGCACATGGATATAGGTTGGTTCTCCGGAGCCTTATTGGCAACGGGTGCTAGTCCACTTTAATGGGAGTTTGGGCGTGACAATTTTAAGGTCTTTCCCATGAAGGTTGTGGTTCTTTTTTATGAAAAAGGTAATTGAGTCCAAGATTTGTGGGTCCTTATAGAGTGTTAAGGAGGATTGATAAGGTGGCCTATGAGTTGGAGTTGCCCAATGATATGAATATGGTTCATTCGGTCTTCCATGTATATATGTTGAGAAACTGTGTGGATGGCCCTTTTGCTATTGTACCTTTGGAGGTAGAGGGTGTTGTAGAAGACAATTTGACTTATAAAAAGGTTTCAGTAGAAATTTTATATAGATAAGTGAAAAGGATGAGAAACAAGGATGTAGGTTCCGTCAAGGTCCTTTAGAGAAATCAACAAGTTAAAAGTGCCACATGGGAATCCGAGGCAGACATGCAAAAGAGATATCGCTATCCTTCTATTCTATTAAAGCCTAAGGTACTAATTAAAGTCCACTATGTGATTTCATGTCTTATATTTAGCCCGTATGTCATTTGTATACATTCACGTTTATGTTAACAAGTTTATGGTGATTTTTGACACTTATGTTGATATTTTTGAAAATGGTATTCAAGTGCATTATTGCATACTTGTTGGGGCTGATTCTTTATGATTAATCATCTTATGTATGCTTCTTTGACATTCTAGGATGAATGTTCCCAAGGGAGAGATATTGAAACACCCAAAAAAGTGCCCAAAAATGTGCCTTGGAAATACCTATAATCATAATTTCCATATATCTCAAAATTCATTCGTGATATTCAAAATCTGACTTCATATTTATGATCGGGGGTAAAATTAAGTGAAAAATGGGTATAACCCCAATTTTAGAGCAATCGTAGCAAAATATCATATTCCAAATTATACAAAAAATAAAAAGGATCCGTGCCCCTTATGCAATGCGGCCAAGGCACAAAACAGTGTTATTTTTGTGACACTTCACTATTTCTATCCAAGGACATGGGTTTTTCTTGGGCCTAATACTTTCTATGGGTAAAAACACCTATACTTAGTCATTTTTAAACTCCACATCATTCAAGACATTCCCCAAAATCCTCTCTAAAACTTAGTCAAATATTTCAACCAAATTAAAGTGTCCCAAACTCATTCCTGACCTCGAGAAATTCATTCAAGCTTCATACTCTCATTCAAATTTTCATCATGCATATCTCCAAATTTGAGGTATATGGGTTTCAACCATTGGCTCCCGTCACCCATGGTGCCTAACCGTCCTTTTTATATAATTGCAAGTTTTCAAGTTGAATTATCTGTGGGTATCTCTTAATATGAAATTGACTATAAACTATGTTGGGGTTTTATTAGATATTGATTATTTAAGCACGTTTTAAGCTGTGAATCTATAATCTATTATGAAATTTGATGAGGGATTTCAATGTATATTGAATTAGGATATTACCAAGTGTTAATGGGATGATTCACATTATGTTTTCTCACATGACTTAACTCTTGAATTGCATGATTTTGAACTAGCATTACACCCCCACTAAGTGTTTGATAAGATGTCCAATTAAGGATTCTTGAGTACTTTATAATCTATTGTACAACTTATGAGTTAAGTGACTTTACAATGATGAAAGGAATGTATATATTTGTTGAACTCATGAAAAATAACAATGTATATATTTGTTGAACTCATGAAAAATAACTATAGTGTTGCAAGTTGACCACAGCTTGTTGAGGGGGTGCTATGCCTCAACCACTACGATTGAGGGTGCTATGTCAATCTACCAGGTAAGGGCTATCTATATTAACCACTATGATAGAGGGTATTATGTCCATCTACCATGTTCATGGGTATAAACCATGACAACTATGATTAGGTGCTATGCCCATCTAACATATTGAGGGGTATATATCTTGGCCACAATGCTGGGGAGAGGGTTGATATGCCCATATACCAATTGAGTGGTATATACCTCAAACACCTTCCAAGGGAGTGTTATGCCTTAAATTTCAAGTACTAGTTTGCTTGGTTTATGATCATGGTCTCTTGTACACATGTAATATATTCTATAAGCATATTTTACTATACACATTGATCATGCATGCCATGTTGTTCATATACTATCCTTTGCTTATGATTATAAATTTTGACTATGTTGCCTATCTTTTGTTGCATTGCATCCTGCATACTTGGTACATCCAAATATACTAACACATACTCTATGTCTATATGATGTTACCATGTATAAATCAGAGCTCCTCACGATCATCCTCTACGCGTCTATTTGTGATATCTTGAAGATAAGCTTTGGTGAGTCCTCAAGTTCGAGGAAACTAGCTATACTAATCTTTCTTATGTTATTTCTTTATGTTGAACTCTTGATACTATGATAGTCAGCCTGGTGAGTGTCTTGGCCTCTGCTCAAGTCTATGTTTAGAGGTGTTGTTTGACAAGTGATGTAATTATGCTATGTTCTTGATCTTGTTTACTTATGGTTATCTAAAACTTCCCTTAATTCCTTTATCCTTGTTTTTATTCTCTTGTTGTTGTTTAATTGCTTCTGCAACCAAGGATGTGTAAAAAGTATGCTAAGAGGCTTATTTGGTGTCCCTTCTTATTCTCATTCGTCATGTCACGTCTAGGCCCTAGGCTTGTGTCATGGCAATAGAGCCCTTGTTACAAGGAAAAATCCCACATGTTGGATCTCATTTTAAGATAAGTTACTCTTTACATAAGATGATGATGAAGCCATGCTTTTATGATTATGAATGAGTATGATAATGCATATGTTTTCAAATTTATTCCATGGGAATGACTTAGCAATGAATGGGGCATTCTAGTGGAGTTTGGTAAGAGATCCCCATTAGCCACCCTTTGTCTTATTGACTAGTGCCACCATAGGAGCCCTTGTAGGCTAGGCGTGTGGATCAACCCAAGTCATATATTTCAAAAAAGATGCAATTGCAAAGTTTATGGAGTTCTACCACCGCAAGTGGATTATTAATTTTTCACAGTTGAAAGAGTACATTGGATTCTAAGTAGTACCTCACTTAGTCTTATATGTCAGTTGTTGTCTTTTCCCACATAAGTGTGATAAAAAGAACTGTTTAATCTTCATGCAAGTTTTCATTAGAACAATGTCATACATGTCATATTGAGCTTATATTCTATTGTATATGATTATGCATCTTGTTTACAAAGTTTACGATCAATTGTTGTATCACATTCTATATACCAGTATATTCAATATACTAACCTATACTTTTTCCTACATGATCTTACCATGTATGGACTAGAGCTCTTATCTATCATCCTCTATGTGGCTGGGTGTGTTCATGAAGATCATTTATTAGTGAATCTTCCACTACAGTGATAGTATCTGATTTTTTCTTACTTATGACGAAAGCCTATTACTTTACTTTCTATTTTGAGGGTGAGCCTAGGACATGTTTGGATCCCCGTCCTAATAATCTTTTAGAGGTGTTATTGGAAACTTATGCTATTTACTAATGATGAGATATTGAGATTTTATGGAGATTTATCCTTTAGTCCTAATCATTTTATATGGTGTGATTGATGTTGTTGTTGTTTATACAAAGTGATGATCTTCCCAAGCCCCTGCATCCCCATAACTTGAGTCTTACTTATCTTCCCCTTCAGTAATTTGCTTGTGATTTGATCTTGTAAATCCCATTCCCCTATCCATCCCTATAGTTTGAGTCCAAAACCCTTATTTCCCTTAGAATTGCTTGTTGACGCTTGTTTTATATTCCACAATCGAAGATGTGCATATGATATGCTAAAAGGCTGGTTTTTGTAGCAATTGCATTTCCTATTCATCGTATCGCACCTAAGATCTAGGCTTAGGTTGTGACATATTATCCTCGGACCCATATATCTGATAATACTACACAATTCCACCATTTTAGAATTAGCTATTCATGCTTATTGTAGACGAAGAAATTCTTATTCATGTTTGCATAGGTAAACACTTACAATGAAGAATGGAAGAATGAAAATTGAAATCTCCACTTTAATTGCAACACAAGAATCCAAACTTAAGAGGAAAGTGTGTTTCTCCCCAAGATTAAAAGCATAAACTGATAATAATGTTTAATGTTCTGCCTTACTACTGATCTCCATATCAAAAAATAACTAAATACCCTATTTATAAACATAGAGATATAAATTCTAGTCAAATTAGGAAAATGAGATTTAGGATTGACCACGAGTCAAACTAATATCCATGAATGAATCCATGGTTCGTGGTCGAGGTATTGTAAACTGTAACACTATATTCTGGGGCCTTTTCACAAAACATCATCAATGACTCATAATTTAGATGACGGTTGTGGTCTACCACGTACTATGAGATTTTTATTTTTCAACTTCTCCAATCATACACAAGAACATGGATCATGGAATAATCTATGATCCGTCTTGTTAATCAACCATTCATCCTTAAAAAAAAACTTCATTTATGCTCCAAAACAATGAATACCAACCTACAACTCATAGATCAAAGCACGACCCATAGCTGGTTTCGTGACCCAAAACTATGTCCTAGGTTGACATGGCGAATAGGGAACCCAAAGGGACCCAAAACAAGTCTCTTAAGCATATATATTGTAACGACCCAAAAAGTACCAAAAATGTGCCTTAAAAGTGCCCAAAATTATAATATCCATATATCTCAAAATTCGTGCGCGATATCAAAAATTCCACCACATATTCCTTATTAGGGGGTCACATTAAATGGAAAATGGGTCTAACCATAATTTAAGAGAAAATTATTAGCAATTTTAATTTTGCAAAATGCAATTTCCGATTAAGTTTGTGTGCCCCTGGTGCGATGCTCCAAGGGCGCGCCTCTATGTATTTTTTTTTAGTTTTGGAGTAACTGTTCCCAAATGTGAAGAAACCTATACTTAGCCTTTTTTAATCTTAATGTGGTTCTAAACATTCCCAAATACTCATTCAAACACTTAACTAAATATTTTACTCCTAAATTCAAGTCTCAGATCTCATCCGGATTTTAAGGTTCTCATTCAAGCTTCAAGACTCGATCTCAAATCTTCATTAAGTAAATCTCCAAAGCTAAGGTATGTGGGTTTCTTTTATGAGTTTCTTTCACCCACATGACCAAGATCTCTTTTACTCAAAATTGCATGATTTAAAATTGATTTATTAATGGGTCTTACTCATTATGGGACTCACTGGACACTATGTTGGGTCTTATGAAATTGTGGCTACTTTATAATGTTTTGAGCTATCAATCTAAGATCTATTATGATATGTTAAGGGTTTTGATGTACATTGCTTGAGGGTATTACCAAGTGTCTATTGATGGTTTTTCATTGAATTTTCTATCCTGATTACACTCTTGTCTTGCATGGTTTTACACTAGCATTATATATTCTCTAAGTTTTTGTTAAAGTGTTCGTTATGGTTTGTTAATGAATTGAAGGTCCAATATATGTCTTATGATTTGAATCACTATAAGATGAAGAAATAATGATGAAATGATGATGAAATAGATATATGTATATGGTATTCTCTATATAGTTTTAGAATGTGACCATGCCCTACTTGGGGGTTGCGCACCAAGTAACTGTGGCAAGGGGTTCGTACCTTCATAATCATATCAAGGGGTTTGTACCATGATAGCTATGTTAAGGATGTTGTACCTCAATCATCACGGGTGGCAGGGTGTGACCATCCACCAACCATGTTGAGGGTTTGTACCTTAGTCACTAAGGGTGGTAGGATGCGATGATCCACCAACCTATTGATGGGGTTGGTACCTCAATCACCAAAGGTGGTAGGGGGCTATGATCCACCAATATGATAGTGGTCTCTTCTTACACATGTACTATATTTTATATAAGTATGATTTACCACTATCATCTTTCATTCATGCCAAATTAATGTATGTTACTCATTACCTATACCTATGCATTTTGATTATGTTACTTACCTCTTGTTGTATTGCATCCACGTACTTAGTATATTCAAACGTACTAACGCATACCTTATTCCTACATGATGTCACCATGTAGGAACTAGAGCCCTACTTGAGCATCCCCATCTACATGGCCAGTAGGATTCCACTCAAGCTTATTAGTGAGTCCTCCACTCTATGGACCTTGCTTATTCTCTCATATTATATATGAAGACTACTTTTCTCTCATATAAATGTTGACTCTAAGGGTGAGTCCAGTAGCTTGTCTTGGCTCTCGCTCTTATCTATGTAGAAAAAGTATTATTGGACATATTTTGTATCTATGCTAGGAGCCTTGATTCTATTATTTTCATGATGTTTATGATAAGGCAGTTTACACATAGTCCCAATTTCCTTTGTTTAAGCTTATCTCTTATAGTCATCTTAATTGCTTTCGCGACCAAGGATATGTAATGATATGCTTTGAGGCTTGTTTGGGGTTCCTTTGGGCTCCCTATTCACCAATCACTACTTGGAGCTAGGCTTGGGTCATGACAAAGATGGTATTAGAGAACTAGGTTGTTAGATGCATGGGGTCCAACATACCGCATCGATTAGAGTCTTCTTCATGGTTGTGTTGTGCATCACAACTATGAGCTAGAGGCTATAAGGTTTTTAGGAAATGTTTCCCTTCTTCTTACTCTATGTCATGCTATAGAAGTTGATATTTGGTTTTCCCCCCTAACAATTATCCTTTGCTATGCTAGCTTATGCCTAACACAAGAGGAAGATGAGCCCACACACCCGAGGAGCAACCGGCTAATGGGGATCTTCGGAATGCTCTCAATTTTCTTACACAAGTTTTGGAAAACCAAGCTAACCAAGGGACCAAACCCTTCATACTCCTACAGTGGCATCTCAGGTGAGAGATTTCATAAGGATGAATCCCCCAAAATTTCATGGACCAAAGGTGAGAGAGGCGGCTCAAGAGTTCACTGATAAGGTCTACAAGATTTTAGCTATCATGGGTATGAGATCGAAGGATAGGTGGAGTTGGTGGCCTACCAACTCAAAGTTGTAGCACAAATATGGCACAACCAATGGAAAGAGGAGAAGGGAGTCAACAATGTGGTTCTGTGAGAATAGCTCAAGGTGGCCTTTCTTAATTGGTTCTTCCCTCTTAAGCATTTTTAAGCTAAGTTGGTGGAACTTATGAATTTTAGACAAGGGTCTATGAGTGTGAGAGAGTATTCCCTCAAGTTCAACCAACTTTCAAAGTACGTTGCACATTTAGTGGCTGACTCAAGATCTAGGATGAACAAATTTGTGATGGGAGTTTTCGACTTGGTAAGTGAGTAGTGTCGGTCTGCCATATTCACTAGTGACATGGACTTGACAAGTTTGATGACCTATGCTAAACAAATAAAGGTAGAGAAGTTGAGGAAGAGTATGGGCCAAGATGCCAAGAGGGCCTATCTTGTTGGAAAGTTCCAAAGCTGAAGGAGTGGCCGGTTCTAAGGCTAAGGATCTTCTCATGCGTCTAATGGGGGATTCGCCAATGACTTCCCAAGGACCCAAGATGTTGGTATTATTATTCCTAATAAGATGTGCCTTAGGTGTGGTAAGGGTCATAAGGGCCATGCTAAAGAGAATTAATGCATGCTATGGTAGTGGGGAAGTGGGTCACAAAAAGGTGGATTTCCCTCGAAATCATAATAAGGGTAAGGAGGTTCATCCACAAGGTTTTAATATGGTTCCTTTGGGGAGATATGCCCTACAAGATGGTGCCCCAAGGCACAATTAGTTTTATGCTTTACATGGAAGTCAAGGGGTTGATGAGGTCCCCGATGTTGTTACTGGTATGTTGAAAATCTTTGATCTTAATGTGTATACATTGATTGATCCGGGTTCCACTCTTTGTTTTATTACCCCCTTTATTGCCAAAAAGTTCCATGTGGAGCCAGAATTATTACATGAGTCATATAAGGTATTTGCTCCTATTGGTGCATCTATTGTTGATAGAAAAGTCTATAGATGTTGTTCTTTTTCCATCTTGCATAATAGATTGCCTTATACTCTTACTGAGTTAGATATGGTTGATTTTGATGTCATTCTTGGAAAGCATTGGTTATATGCATACTATGCCTCTATTGATTGTACAACCCATAACATCAAGTTCAAATTCCCAAATGAATACATCCTTGAGTGGGATAGTCATAATATAGTAGTCAAGGGTAGGTTCATCTCTTGTATTAAAACACATAAGTTGATGTCTAAGGAGTGTCTCTACCGTCTTGTGAGGGTTAGGGATGTTGAGTCCAAGGTCCTTCCCATAGAGTCGGTTCCAATTGTAAGTAAGTTTCTTGATTACTTTTTAAATGACCTTCCCGGTCTTCCCTTGAAAGTCAAATAGATGTTAGTATGGACCTCCTTCCTGATACTCAACCTATTTCTATTCTCCTTCACCGTATGGCCCCAGTGGAGTTGAAGTTACAATTGAGGTACTTGTTAGAGAAGGGTTTTATTAGGCCTAGCCAATCCCGTTGGGATGCTCTAGTTTTGTTTGTGAAGAAGATGGGTGGGTCTCTTAAAATGTGTATTGACTACTGGCAACTTAATAGGGCCACCATGAAGAATAGGTATCCTCCTCGAATAATTGATGATTTATTTGACCAATTGCAAGGGTCTAGCCTTTTTTCTAAGATTGGTATCGTCAAGTAAAGGTGAGGGAGTGCGATATTCGTAAGACATCTTTCCTGACTATGTATGTACATTATGAGTTTGTTGTGATATCATTTGGCTTAACCAATGCACCAGTCCTCTTCATGGGCCTTATGAATAGGGTCTTTAAACCCTACCTTGATTTATTTGTTGTGGTATTCATTAATGACATTTTGATCTATTCACATAATGAGGAGTATATGGGTCATTTGGAGGTAGTACTATAAAGGTTAAGGGAAGAGAAATTGTATGCTAAATATGAAAAATGTGAATTTTGGTTGAAGGAGGTTGTCTTCCTATGTTATGTAGTGTCCAGAGATGGTATTAAGGTGGACTCAAAGAACACCGATGAGATTAAAAATTGGACTAGACCATTAACCCTGTCAGATATTAGGAGCTTCTTAGGTTTAGCCGATTACTATAGGTCGCTTTTGAATAGGTTCTCTTCTATTACCTCTCCAATGAAAAAATTGACTCAAAAGAAAGCAAATTTGTATGGTCCGATGACTGTGAAAGGAGTTTTCAAACATTGAAAGATAAGCTTGTGTCTACTCTAATATTATCACTGCCGAAAGGATTAGAGGGATTTGTTGTGTATTGTGATGCTTCTAAGGTTGGTTTGGGTTGTGTTTTGATGCAAAAGGGTAATGTAATAGCCTATGCTTCGAGACAACTCAAAGTCCATGAAAAGAGCTACCCTACCCATAATCTTGAATTAGCCGTTGTTGTGTTTGCATTAGTGATTTGGAGTCACCACTTGTATGGGATGCATGTTGATGTGTTC
>JAOTQJ010155253.1:0-12090 GCA_025642045.1 Solanum sejunctum | reverse complement strand
AGACCTAACAATCACCAACGACAAGACTAAATCATCAACTTTCAATGAATTCCAGGCGATTCATTAAGTGTAACATGATAATTATATATGTGACTTATTGTACACAGGTATATTTATAATTTTTTCCACATTTTTAGTTATCTACAAGACCAAGACTTATGAGATGTCTCATCCCTGCAACTTGTAGTCGGGGTCTCGTTGCCCCGACTCGATTATTTTAAAAGTTAGCCCGATGGAGGTATTTTAAATTTCAAAAATTCATTTTGACCCTTCAATCCCCCATTTTAAACCCTAATCCTCTCCCAAATTACTCAAAAATACTATCCCTACTGTTCAAATCAATTTCCCTGCGTACCCACACTGTATTCCCGCGACTTTTCTAGCAAGCATAACAAAGCTAGGAATGTTCATTAGTTAAATTTCACACATAAACTATGGTGTCTTTTGAACTTTTTCAGTGATTATGTGTTTCAAATTAGTATCAAGAGTATTCGTGGGAAAATGTATCCATATGAATGAGGACTAGGGTATTTGTCAATTAGAATTCCCTGAGATTGACTATAATTGTCAAATTGCCATTGTTTCTTGGTTTTGATGATCATATTTTGCCTTGTATTGTTGATTACATGTTCGGAATGGGTGTGTGATGGTTTGTTAATTGATTAAGTCATGGAGGTACGAAATTTTTGTCCGTTGTATGCCTTTCATAATGAAAAATGGTGGTCTAAGTAATCATGTATATGTTTGTCGATTCAATTCCATGAACATTAATGTTTTTGTGCAAGTGATCTTGTTTTCTGTTCTGGGATTGACCGTTTTTTGATTCTTCAATGTGTTGGTGATTTGATATTTTGATTGTTTGTTATGGGCAAGAACGTTTTGTTTGATTATTTGTTAGAATATCATGCCAGGGTAATGGATATTTTTTAGGCCTGAATATGCTAATGAAATTTGCTTCAATGTTGTTTATGTTTGAGTTTTTAATAAATTTTGTAGTAGTTTGGTGAAGTTATAGGTACCTCAGGTACTTGATGTCCTTTGCTATGAGGTCCCCCTATGACTTGTAGGAACTATGGGCTATAGTAGCCCCTCGTAGGGGATGACAGTGACCTACAGTTTCTCAACATTCACCATACGAGACCCACCTATGGGTTGTAGTGTCCACTACGAAGCATAGTGAGGTCTCGTACACTTGCCTTGTGATTTATTTTTGACACTGAAAATTGGTACGAGCCTAGACATGACTACAAGTCATAACTGAGCCTTGTGCTAGAGTTTAGTATGAACTATTACAAGGCACATATGCACTACGAGGCCATAGTACGATGCATAGTCTTTACTACGAGTCATAACTGAGCAGTATACCTGCAACCTGTAACTGGTGCAATGTTTATTTTACTGAGTGTTTTTCTTTTTATTATTGTTTATTTCTATTTATTTATCTGTTTTTGTTATTTGTTCAGGAAACTTAGGGCTTATTGTTGGTTGATGATGAATATTTCAAGTACAATAGACCCAAAAAATATAAATGCAGAAATCCCAGCCTTCAATAGGAGGCTGAGTTACCAAGACACATACGAGGATTGGTCTAGAGGCTTAACTGAAGAGCCTATTGTTTGGATTGACCATGAGGCTCAGAGGCCTCGTACTAGAGCTCTGACTATAGACTATAATTGAAGTTGAAATTACCTCCAAGTCTGATGAGGAGCCAAGCATGGATTTATTTAAGTCTGATGAGGTGACTTAGGATATACGAGTAGCTTAGTCCTTAGTTGACCCATCAATTTGTACTGATGATCCTCACCATCACCGATTTGAAGTCATGGGTATAGAGGCTATATACTGGAGGGGGTTGGAGCCTAAAGGCCAGGGGAATCCAAAGAGGTCATTTATAAGGAGACCCAATTAGTTGATTTTGGGCTAAACTAATTTCCTGAGTTAGTGGCTGAAATAGACAGGAATGGGCTCCAATAGCTGACAAAGAAGCTTGGCATATATGCCTAACTTCTCTAAGAGTTCTATGCAGAATATGCCGCCACCATTCTCAGAGATCTTCCTAAGGGATATAAAGGTATTTATAGGCCCTGGATGAGAGAGGTCCTAGTCCAAGCAAAGCGGGTGAACATTTCAGAGGAGACCATCCGCAGAGTATAGTTCGAGACTACCTATAGAGCACCCCAGTCCATAGCCGAGTATGATAGCTGGATTGATAAGATGAGATAGTTTGTGATTAGGAAGAATGTAGACTTGAGGGCCGAGCTCCTGGGATAGGTGGCCAGTCAGATATCAGATAGTGACCCTGAGCCTTCATGGGTCACCACACATATTGAGCCTACAAACTTTTGGTGGTCAATCATCTGATCGAGCATCTGACACATATATATTGATAATGTTATCACTTTGGAGCGAGCGGTCCAACTAGCCAGTATCTTAGTTGGCTATGACATTTATTGGGCCCTTGTTATGGCAATATAGATTCACGAGTCTACACTTTGGAGAAATACGTCGATGACCTTTCCTATTCTGATCCATAAGTGATGCTTGGAAGCTGTGTTGCATATCTCTCTCTATCTTGATCCATTTGTCCATGCCCTTCACACCATGGGTCTAGCCTGATTAAGGCTGATGAGAATTCTATTGCCTTGCAGCGAGCAGCACCTCCTCTAATTCTCAAGCCATTTCCTCTTGATCCTGCTAGAGAGGGTTCGCCTATAGTTTCCAGTACTTCCACTCCAGCTGCATCAGAGTAGCCCATAATAACTGACACTGAGATGGGTCCCTCCACAGTCGTACCTACACTAGAGTTATCTATATCTCAGGTTGCTTTTGCAAAATTTTATATTATATCTGCTATTGCATTTCATGCCATGGTTTGTAGGTAATCTGAGACAGAGGCCCAGCTAGCCATGTTGATGGAGAAGATCAAGTTGTGAGTTCGCCAAATAGTCTAGGCTTCATAGGAGAGGTCCAAGCCATTCACTCATTCAATTATGGACCAGAGGATTGCTGTAGTAGATACCCACATCGATGCTTTTGAGACAACTGTTCATAAGAGGTTTGATGGCGTCCTACTATTATGTCTGCCTTCTAGCTAGAGTTGGCCAAACTCAAGGCTAATTTGTTACTTCACTAGTAGCCCCAATCACAGCTCTAGAGAAGGCACTAGTACGTTAAGACCTAATTAATCTATTTGATTCTTAGGATAGATCATATGCTCTTAGGAAGATGCTGATAGAGGAGAGTGATGCAGAGGTAGCACACAAGTGGTGGAGGACTTGTTCAGAGCATGAGGAGCTGGAAGGGGCTATCACTGAGCTTGTAGTGACAGAGTTAATAGAGGCGGAGGATTAGAGGAACGCTTTGGAGCTTGAGAGATTGCACGGAGCTAGTACATCTAGCTCAACTGCAGCCCAGATTACGTAGGGGGAGGGAGCCACCCATGACAAGACTAATGCCGATGCCTGAGCACCATATTGATGTTCGATGTTTGATGTTTTTGACCCCTCATTCTTATTATTATTTTTGGATATTGCGTTCTTATTGCCATTTTATGATATGTTCTTCTTTATATTTTGCTATATACTTTAATAATAAAGTACTTTTGTTTTGGCGGGGTATGGGTAGTTATGGATTAAGGTGAAGTCTGAGTAGGTTTTAATCCATAACTATCGTAGTTTTGATATCCCAAGGTTTTCTTCCCATGATTCTTTTTCTTGTGGATGATTTATTTTTTATTTGAACCAGCATGTTTAGGTGTTTTGGGTAATTTGTGGATATATGTTGATTGAGTCTTTTGGCGTGTATATAGTTTTGAATGGTTTTGTTAAATCTTTTGAAAATTAGTACCTATAAAATTTTTGTGATTGTTGGTTATTCTTGCAATCTTGCAAATATGATATATTTGGCAATGATTGTTCAGATTAAGTGAAGGCAAGTTGATGCTTAAAGCATGATCAGTGAGTCTATGTTGGCTATGTATACAATGCTATGTGTGTGTGAGCTAATTTTGTGTGTTCATGTATTGTGTAATGATTTAGAACGTTTCTTGCTATGCTGAGTTGGACTAGAGATTACGTTTATTAGGAAAGGATCTTAGGCCATAGTTCTTTAATTAAGTCCACTTTTGCCTAATAACCTACCAAATGAAATATTTTACCCTTTGTTCCAAATATTTGAGCCTTACATGAACCTTTTCTTTGTTAATACCTAGCTAGCCTAACCTTATTTACTTAAATACCCTGATATTGGACCTGGTCTTTCCTTGAACATTGTGAACCTTGATTGAGTCAAAAAGCCTAAGTTGAGGGTGGCTACCAAACGTTGGCCTGCTTTGGGGAATGGATATTGTGTATTTCACCTCAGGCCAAAAGCCTAAGTTTAGGATGGCCTATATTGTGGTATAATAGCAAAAATGAGGTGATTAGTTGGGAATAGAAAGAAAGTATGTAGACTCATTTATCGGGTGAGAGAAAAAGAAGAAAAGATACCTTAAAATAAGAAGAATAGCAAAATGAGTTCTAAAATAAGGCACAAGCTGAAAAATTAAAAGAAAGTACCCAAAAAAGCTTGAAAATGAAGAATAAGGGAGAACAATGTGGATATGGTTGAGTTATTGAGGTGAAAATGTTGAAAAGCTTATTTCAAGGTCGGTTTTAGTCACCAATTGCCCAAAATGCCATACCAAAGCCCCTAAGAGCCTACGTTACAAGCCTATGAAGTCCTAAAGTTATCCTGATCTAACTAGTCAATAGTCTAGGTTGTGAGTATATAGGCAAGCCTATGGTATTTTGTCATCATGCATAAATTTCAGTTGCAAGAGTAAGGATGCTTGCACAATCCCTAAATCTACTTTGATTGCTTATTGAGTGAAGTAGAAGGACTTCTTTTCTATGAGGGCATTTGCATTGCATGGTTAGCGTATGACTTGTTCAGTGATTATAGATTCCTAATACTTCTTAACCTGTCATAGTTAGATTGTCAAATGTATCAATATGCAGAGTTTTACTTGATAGCTACATGACCTTGTTCTGAAAGTGCTAGTTTGGGTATTTGAGTTGAAAGTGAGTAAAGTACATGCCGGGATCATGGTTACTATATATTTCTCATTATCTATCTAGATTGAGACATCGCTTGAGGACAACCAACAATTCTAATTTGAGGGTGTTGATGTGCTGTCAGAATACAACACCTTTGGTGCCTAAAACAAGGGATTTTGTGTGTTCTTATTGCAACTTTTTATGTTTTTTATGTGTTTTGTGTTTCTTCTTTCAAAAAATACTAGTTAGCTTAATCTTTGGGAAAAATAGAGGATTTTGTTTAATTTAAGGACCTACGAGCCCCACTATGAATCATAGCCCAACCTATGAGTCGTACAGGATGACCACAATGATTATCATCTTCCAACATCAAAATATGAGAAATTGAACTTCAGCCATATGAGCCTAGTGTACAAGTCACACTCCTCACTACGACTCATAGAGAAAGACCTCACAGTAATTAGCAGTTTTGGTTTAATTTTTACCAAGAAATACAAGGTTGGACTATAAGAAGGCACTATGAGTTGTAGATAATTCAATGACTCATAGTTTGGATCATAGCTGACTATAAAAACCAAACTACGACTTGTAGGCCACCATACAAGTCGCACTTACGAGCAGTAACTGCTGCCGACCTGATTTTCTAATTTATTTCTAGGACTTTTTGTAAATAGTATAAATAATATACGTTAGAGTTTTTAGAGGGGATTCAGATTGTAAAGAGAATCGAATATTCTACTAGAGTGAATCTTTTAGGGTTTTAGAGTAGACAACTAGAGTTTTACTTTGAAGACCCAATGTGGGTATTGGAATCACTTCTAATTCAACTTCATTATTCAAAGTTTGTGAATCAAAAATCAAGGTGGTTTATTGTTCTTCATTTTCTGTGGATAATTTCTCAACTATGTTTATATTATTCAATGTTTGTGCTTTTGCCTAAGCCATGAGTAGCTAAACCCCCAAAACTTGGGGTTGTGGGAACCATGAGTAGCTAGCTTGAAATAACTTGGATTACTGCATTTCTTTAGTTAGGTATTTGCATGTATAATCCATTTTCCTTCAAACCCTACCTAGTGTCATGATCCTGACATGGTTGTGGTGAAAAGGGAAAGGAAATGGGTGACAGGTTTCAATTGATATGTTCTTATCTAATCAACCAATCCCGACAAAAGAGAGGTTGACTAGGATAATAGGTAACGGTTAGTTGGCACACCATGGTAGCCGACCAAGCACCATGGTAAAATTTGACCTTCACCTTTACCATAGGTCTTAAAGAACCTAAGTTACCATCCTGCATGAAATGTCCTAATTGAAGTTATGTTATCCGAGGTGTTTTAGTTAATGAATCATGGGGAACACAATTACCAAGTTGCTCATCAAATTAATTGTCTCTTCATGATTGTTGATAGAGTTCTTATAGTAATTTCACTATAACTTGCACACACCCTTCTTTAGAGAATATAGTTGATTGATGCTTGAAATTATTTTTGTAAATCAATGTGGTCAACCCCATATTCCCTATGGATTCTACTCTAAGGAATAATTTGGTCATATACTAAGAAAACTAGTACTTGGAGCGTGAACATCATGCAATACCTGTAAAATAAGGCTGACATACGGGATGAGAGGTTTGATCATCTATTGAAGAAGGCTGACACAAAATTTGAGACCTTAAGGTGGATGAAGTCTGATATCTAAAGCATTAATCAATAAATCAAGTCTCATTCTATTGATATCAGGCTGCTAGACCAATAGTTGGTCAAATATTAGCTTAACTAAACTAGTGACAAAAACGTATGCTACCCAGCTGAAACACCCAAAAAATACCCAAAATGTCCCTGGAAAATGCCCAAATTTGTAATTTTCTCGTATCTCAAAATCTATGCATGATATCAAAAAAAAGATTTCATATTATTCATCAGGAAAAAAATTGAGTGGGAAATGGGTATAACCCCAATTTTAGAGCAATTGTAGCAAAATTTGATTTTTCCATCTTTCCGTAAAATACTAAGGGTGAGAAATGGTGCCGCGAGTGGACTCATCGTGGTCTTGTGTATTTTCTTACCAATTTTGCTAGTTCTGTCTAAGGCCTTAGGATCTTGGGCTTAATCCTTCATATGCGTAAAAACACTAATACTTAGTCATTTTTCAATCCCATATCATTCATGACATTCCTCAAAACCCTCTCTAACACTTAGTCAAATATTTCATCCAAATTCAAGTGTCCTAAACTCTTTTCTGATCTCAAAGAATTCATTCAAGCTTTAAGTTATCATTCAAATCTTCATCAAGGAAATTCCTAAATTTGATGTTTGTGTGTTTCAACCATTGGGCCCTTTCGCTCATGGTGCCGAACCTTTTATTTTATGTAAATTGCATGTTTTCAAGTGGTATGTTGGGGGGTATATACCTTGACCACTTTGATAGGGGTTGACATGCCCATCTACGATGTTGAGGTGTATATACCTTGACCACTATAATGGGGGTATTACATGCCTATCTACCAATTGAGGGGTACATACCTCAATCACATTCCAACTGGGTGACATGCCTTTAATTCCAAGAACTAGTTTCCTTGATCTATGGTGATGGTCTCTTCTTACACATGTAATATGATTTATATAAGCATTTTTTACTTCAAGAATTGATCATCCATTCCTTGTTGGTATTATACTATCCATTGCCTATGTTCATGCATTTTGACTATATTGTCTATCTCTTGTTGCATTACATCCTACATACTTAGTACATTCAAACGTACTAACGCAAACTCTATACCTACATGATGTTACCATGTAGGAACCGAAGCTCCTCACGATCATCCTCCCCATGGCTAGTTGTGCTATCTTTGAAAATAAGCATTGGTGAGTCCTCAAGTTCGGAGACACTTGCTATACTTCTCTTCCGTATGTTATTTCTTTATGTTAAACTCTTGATTCATTAATGAGGGTGATCCTGGAAGGTGTCTTGGCCCCCTCTCAAATATCTATGTAGAGGTGTTGTTGGACAGGTGATTAATTATGCTATGTTCTTGACTCTTACTTGTTTATAGTTTTCTGAAACTCCCCTTAGTCCCTTTATCCTTATTTTTACTATCTTGTTATTGTTTAATTGCTTCCACGACTAAAGATGTGTAAACGATATGCTAAGAGGCTTGTTTGGGGTCCCTTTATGTCTCTATTCATTGTGTCACATCTAGGCCCTAGTCTTGGGACGTGACAAACTTAGTATCAAAGCACTAGGTTTTCTATGGTCCTTGGCATCCAAAACACCGCATCAATTAGAGTCCTGTTCATAGTCGTTAAGTGCACTACAACTATGAGCAAGAGGCCATGAGGCATTTCAGGAAATGTGTCCCTTCTTCTTGATCTATGTCATGCTATAGAAGATAAGGTAAGGCTTTCCCCCAACGAATGTTCTTTGCTATGATAGATTGTGCCTATTCCAAGAGGAAAAAAAGCCCATTCTCCCAAAGAACAACTGGATCATGAAGAGTTCCAGGATGCTATTAGCATGCTAGCTCAAGCTATGACTAACCAAGGGGCTCAAGCCCCTCATGCACCTACTCCTAAATCTAGGGTAAATGATTACAACAATGAACCCACTGGAGTTTCATAGTTCTAAAGTAGATGAGGACCCTCAAGAACTTATTAATGAGGTGTACGAAGTGTTGTCTATTATGGGGGTTAGATCGGAGGAGAAGTCGGATTTGGAGGCTTACCAACTCAAGGGGGTGGCCAAATATGGTTTACTCAATGGAATAAGGAGAAGGCGAACAACAATTTGGTTCTTTGAGAGGAGTTTAAGACACTATTTCTCAATTGGTTCTTCCCTCTTAAGCTAAGAGAGGCCAAAATGATGGAATTTATGAATTTGAAGTAAGGGTCTATGAGTGTGAGGGAGTATGCCCTTAAATATAACAAACTCTCCAAATATGGTCCACAAGTAATGGTCAACCCAAGTTCAAGGATGAACAAGTTTATGACGGGTGTATCCTATTTTGTGAATGAGGAGTATTGTGTTGCGATGCTTATAAGTGATATGGACTTTTCCTGCCTCATGACTTATGCTGAACAATTAGAGCGGCAAAATTTGACAAAGAGGAGAATGGGTGAGGCAAAGAGGGCCCATTTTAAAGGTAAGTTCCAAAGTCCCAAGGGTGGACAGTTTCATCAAGGCTAAAGTTCTTCCAATGCTCTTAATAGAAGGTTTGATGATAACAACCCGAGGGTCTAAGGTGTTGGCGGTGTCGTACCTAATCCTATGTGCCCAAGATGTGATAGAGGTCACAATGGCCCATGTTTGAAGGAAAATAATCATTGTTATGGTTGTGGTGAAGTGGGTCATAAGGTGATTGATTTTCATCGTAATTAAAACAAGGGTAGAGATAGACATCTAAAAGGCTCAAATGCAGGTCTTAGATAGAGAAGAGGCAAACAAGGTGGTACCCAAGGCACAGTCGGTTCTATGCTCATCAAGAGAGGCAAGGGGTATTTGAGAAGCCCGATGTTATCATCATTATGTGAAAGTTATTGATTTTAAGGTATATGCATTGATAGACCCAGATACCACTCTTTCTTTCGCTACTCCTTTTATTGAAAAAAAGTTTCTTGTTAAACCCAAGTTACTGTATGAACCTTATGAGGTGTCTACTCTCATTGGTGTATCCATTATTCCTAAAAGGGTCTATAGAAATTGTCCTATTTTCACTTTGCATAAAATGTTGGCTTGTGATTTTGTTGAGTTGGATATGGTGTACTTTGAGGTCATTTTTGGGATGGATTGGTTGTATGCATATTATGCCTTTATTTATTATAGAACTAGTAAGGTCAAATTATAATTCCCTAGTGAACCTATCCTTGAGTGGAAGAGTCAAAATGTGGTGATCAAGCGTAGATCAATTTCTTGCATTAAATCCCAAAAGTCGATTTCTAAGGGGTGTCTCTCCTTGTGAGCTTAGGGATGTTGAGTCAAAAGTCCTTCCTATAGAGTTGGTTCCGGTAGTTAATGAGTTCCTTAATGTCTTTCCTGATGAGGTTGTTGATGTTCCTCCCAAAAGGAAAATAGATTTTGATATAAACCTCCTTCTCGATACTCAACCCATTTCTATTCCCTCTTATCGTATGGCCCCGGCGGAGTTAAAGGAGTTGAAGGAGCAATGGAGGAATTTGTTGGAGAAGGGTTTTATTAGGCATAGCCAATCACCTTGGGGTGCACTAGTGTTATTTGTCAAGAAGAAGGATAGTTCTCTTAGAATGTGCATTGACTAACAACAACTTAATAATGTCACTATAAAGAATAAGTATCATCTTTCAAGGATTCATGGTCTTTTTGACCAAGTTCAGGGGGCTAGTCACTTCTCTAAGATTGATATTTAGACTGAGTATTACCAAGTGTGAGGGAGGGAGTATGACCTTCCCAAAACAGCCTTCTAAACTAGGTATGAGAACTATGAGTTTGTGGTTATGTCCTTCGATTTGACTAATGCACCAGCTATCTTCATAGATCTTATGCATAGGGTCTTCAAACCCTACCTTGATTTGTTTATGTTGGTTTTCATTGATGATATCTTGATCTATTCTCATAGTAAGGAGGATCATGTGAGTCACTTGATGGTGGTGTTACAGATCTTGAGGGAGGAGATATTTTATGAATAGTATGAAATATGTGAGTTTTGGTTGAAAGAGGTTGCTTTCTTACGTCATGTTATGTCTTGTAATGGTATCAAGATAGATCTTAAGAAGATAGAGGTGATTAGAAATTCACCCAGACCTTTGACTCCATCAGATATTAGAAGTTTCTTATGTTTTGCGGGTTACTATCGTAGTTTTATTAGTGGTTTCTTTTCTATTGATTCTCCCATGACTAAGTTGACCAAAAAGAAGGCAAAATTTTTATAGATCGATGAGTATGAAAAGAGTTTCTAAACATTAAAAGATAAGCTTGTCTTTGCTCTTGTCTTTACTGAAAGGGTTGGAAGGTTTTGTTGTGCATTGTGATGCCTCATGAATTGGTTTGGGTTGTGTTTTCATTTCAAATAGTAAGGTGATAGCTTATGCCTCTAGATAACTTAAAGTGTATGAAAAGAATTATCCTACCCATGATTTTGAATTAGCCACCATGGTATTTTCTTTGAAAATTTGGCATCATTACTTTAATGTGGTGCATTGTCATGCCCTGGACCTAGGGTATAGACGTGACCAGCAAATGGGGAACCCAAAGGAAGTCCAAACAAGACTCATATTATATCATGTCACTAGGTAATAATCATTAACAAGGGGATTGGTACTAAAGGATAGACTTACATATCAAAACATCGAGAAAAAAGAGAGTCAAGGCTCAAATCATAGATACATATCATGTGCAACAACACCTCTAGAACATAGATAACAGCAAGGGCCAAGACAAGCAACCGGGCTCACCATAAGCTAACTTGAAACATCCATCTAGCTACTAGGAGAACCAATAGAAGCTCTGGTTCCTACATGGTGATATCATGTAGACATAGAGTATACGTTAGTAAATTTGAATGTAGTAAGTATGTAGGATCCATTCTAATAATAGATAGACATCATAGGCAAAATGCATAATCATAAGCAATGAATAACGTACTAATAATATGACATGTACGAATGATGCTTGAAGTAAAACCATGCTTATATCGATCATAATATAAGTGTAATGAGTGACGATTATAGTGCAATCCAAGGCCTACTACCCCTTGGATAGGCGCCTGAGATAAGAAACCTTTCATGAGGTTGATGGAGTACAAACCCCCCACCGAGGTTGATGGAGTACAAACCCCCCATCAACATTGATAGACTACAAATCCCCCATCATGGTTGATGGGTACCAATACCCAAAAAGGTTACCTGGGCTAACCAACCCGTGAGCTAGGAGACCAACGTACCAACCCCTCGATAGGGTACTCGGGCCTACAACCCCCTGAGCTAGGCTTGGTCATCCCCAACACTATACTAAACATTCCCACAATATCCTCTCAAACACTTAGACTTATACTTCACCCTAAATTAAGTCCCAAAACTCAAGACCA
>JAOTQJ010155243.1:0-30029 GCA_025642045.1 Solanum sejunctum | reverse complement strand
GACAGCAGCTGAATATCTTGTACTCCTACTAGGGAGATCTACTAGCACCTGTACCTGCAGCATGAAATGCAGGTCCCTCGTAAGGGACATCAGTACGAGATAATGTACTGAGTATGTAAGGCAGGAAACACTGTATATGATATAACAACTGAAGTTAAACTATACACTAGTATAGCATAAAATACCACCTTTAGTTATACTATAATCATGTACTTTATGTGTTTTATATTGCTTTACCTTTACTGTAGAATCTGTACTGTAAAATATGTGCACAGTTGTAATACAAATGACCAACTTATCAGTGGTGAACTGTATCGCGTTTGTCCCTCGCTAGGTTCTTCCTTAACCCCTAGGGTAACCCCCCTAGGGCTACCCCTCATAATAAGATATTTCCCTGGATAGGTGATTCTTCCATCGCTCGGGATATTGGGATCGTCCCTTTTCTATGTTCTTCCTTAATCCCCTCGGGCTACCACCCATGATAGGATCGTCCCTGGCTAGGTGTTACTTCCACCCCCTCGAGCTACCACCTATAAAAACTGTATAATTTATCCTTCAATTACCTTTGAGATAGTTATTTTGGTGGTCATAATATTGGAGCTGTAGGACTGTAGAAGTAGCATGTGACATGTAGATAATCATACAAGACAATATGACAAATAAAAGAGTACATTGGATAAACAATGAAATGCATATGAAATGGAACAACTTGTGAACTTTATTTAGTAACAAGAACTCATGTATCTTGGTATCCAAGCACATATGCAGTTTTAAAGGTAACTATGTATGGAATCATATGAACATGTACAATAGTGGAGACATGGTCAAAAGTTTTGTCAGAGTTGATGAATGCCTTTATGTACCAAGGAGAGATCTATGTTTCATACCAAGTAATACGAAATCAAGTAACTTTACATACCTCGTTGTATGCCCTCGTTACTACATCGAGATAACCTTCGCTTCCTCAAAATACTTATCTACAACATAGTAGGTGATAACACTAGCATTAATAGCCAATATATACACCTTGGCATCCCAATTGCATAACAAAACAACACACGGGCAACAAGTGGGTGTTTATAAACCCGAGCATATTCCTTTAACTATTCTACCCCTAATCATACTTTCTAATACACATTAGCATGTATAGGCTATTTTAATATCATAACAGCCTTACAACAGCGTACAAAACACAACACATCACACTTCCACACAATCAAAAAATGGACAGCATAACGTTACCTCCCTTCGCTACATTACAATGTCGACAACTCCAAACCTATTCCAACTTTAACCAAAATATTCCAGCAACACTTACACATATAAACAGACTCCAAACATTCTTATAAAAACACTTAAGAAGTCATGAAGGACGTGAGCTAATAGCCTTACATACAACAGCCCGTAAGTTCCAATCAACACGACACTTAAGATAACTCGATAAAACGCACTTGTTAAATGAAACCAAAATTAGGGTAGCAACCTTAGGGTGATGCTTAAAACTCAAAACATGATAAGAACACCAAGTTATCTTAATAATACAACTCACAAACCATATAGAAATCACCAAAACAAAAGGAAAAGGTGCAGTAACTTTCTGCACAGAATTTGTCCAACAAATTTCAGCAAGCATAACTAGTATCTATTTCTTGTTGTTCATGATAAAACTACACTAATCACACAACTATAATTACTTACATTTGTCTTCAAGAATTAGATGCTGCTTAATAATACTAAAATAGTCATTGTCTTCTTCACAATGTTGAGAAAAGTTGACAGGAAACTTAAAGAGCAAATCTGATTTTTGTGAGGTCAAGTTGAGAAATGACCTTTGGGAGCTGCTTTGACCCCTTTTTATAGTGTAATTTGGCCGACCTTACTAAGGTATTCTCATCGTTGTTTCACTAAGTAGGTGATTAATCTCCTTTCTCCTTTCATTTGGGCCTTTTGGAGCACCAACTTGATGGACTTGGGCTTCCTATTTTCCAACTTTCACTCACTTAGGTTTGGGCCCAATTTGCTAAGTGTACTGTGAGGTCGTTAGGCCCTTTTTATTATACTTATTGGGGAAAAAATGCAGCCTATTTATGATACTAAAACATGGGCCAAAGTTACAACCTTAATACGGACTTTATTCATAATCGAACTTGGACAATTTCGACGTCGAGCCTCGTCTCAGTTTAGCTAACAATTTTAAGCTAACCAAGTAGGTGACTCACCTGCTAGCTTACTAAGTCCTATAAGCACCTCAATTCTCTTACTTCATTTAAGACTGTAATCTAGTCAATTCAATGTAAAACCTGTATACACTTGACCCACTTAAGCATTACACGTACATATAGCCCATTAACACAAGATCCAAGCACTTTTGAAAATTAGCGCTAATTCAACCAAACCATGTCATGTTTCCTTTGAATTATACTAGTATTGTAAGGTGTGGGATGTTGCATCCTCCCCCCCTAGGAACATTCGTCCTTGAATGTTAGCACAATTGGACAGCTTAACCAAGTGTAAACCTGTACTTACAAAAACTTTTGACAACATATTAAGTATTCAATCACATGTACCTATTGGTGTCACAATTTTGCGGGTTAGACTTCCTCTTTAGCTTCAAATATGTAAGGGTACTTCGATTTCATCTCGTCCTGAGCCTCCCATGTTATCTCTTCTGCTTGCTAGTTCTTCCAAAGTACTTTAACTAAAGCTATTTCTTTGTTCCTTAGATTCTTAACTTGACGATCTAGAACAGCAATAGGTACCTCTTCATAGGTGAGATCTTCTATGACCTATACATTTTTGAAGCATCGAGACATGAAAAATTGGATAAACCATTGAAAGCTCTTGGGGTAGGTTTAGTTCATATGCAACTTGCCCAACTTTTTAATAATCTGATATGGTCGTATGTAACATGGACTCAATTTTCCCTTCTTACCAAATCTCATAACCCCTTTCATTAGAGACACTTTTAAGAATACGCAATCACCTACTGAAAATTGCAGTACTCTTCTTCTAGTGTCTGCATATGATTTGTGCCGACTTTGGGCTATTTTTAGTTACTGTTGTATCACCTTAACTTTTTCCATGGCTTGTTGTACTAGATCTGGTCCAAAGTAAGGTGGTTTCACCCACTTCAAACCTTCTGATTGGTGATTTACATTTCTTTCCATACAGAGCTTCATAAGTAGTATCCTAATACTCACATGGTAGCTATTATTATAGGCAAACTCAATAAGTGGAAAATGGTCCACCCAACTACCTTTAAAGTCCAATGCACAAGCTCGCAACATATCTTCAAGTGTCTGAATGGTGCATTCCGCTTGACTGTCTATTTGAGGGTGGAATATTGTACTCAAATTCACTTGTGTTGCTAAACTCCATTGGAAGGACTTCCAAAACTTTGCAGTGAATTGAGCTCCTCAATCAGATATAATGGAGATTGGGACTCCATGTAGCCTGTCTATCTCTTTTAAGTATAGCTTGGCATACTCTTCAGATGTATAATCACTCCTGACTGGCAAGAAGTGTGCTGACTTTGTGAGTCTGTCAACTATTACCCATATGGAGTCAAACATCTGAATTGAACTAGGCAAACCTATAATAAAATCTATATTAATTATATCCTATTTTCCATGTTGGAAGCTCTACACATTGCATATAACCTCCTGTCTTTTGGTGTTCTACTTTCACTTGTTGGCAAATTGGACATTGAGCCACAAATTCTGCAAGGTCCTTTTTCATGCCTCCCCACCAAAACATTCCCTTCAGGTCATGGTACATTTTAATTGATCCTGGATGGATGGAATATCGGGAATGATGGGCTTCTTCCATTATCCTCTTTCTTAATCCATTAATATTAGGCACATATAATCTATTTTGGCAGTAAAGTGCTCTATTTTCTGCCAAGTCAAAGCCCTTTATTGCAACTTAACTCACCTTTTCTTTAAGTTGTCGTTGAATAGGATCCTTGAACTATTTTTCTTTCACCTCCGTTACTAATGAAGACTCCACAGCATTATACACAATAACCCCTTCTTTTGGAGTCTCACAAAGGCAAACCCCTAAACTAGATAGCTGACGTAGATCCTTAGTCAATCCTTGTATTATCATAGCTTGATCACTAGTATTCATGATTGCCTTACAACTCAGAGCATCAGCTACCACATTTGCCTTTCCTAGATGGTATAATATATCAATGTCGTAATCTTTTATTAGTTCTAGCCATTTTCACTGTCTTAAGTTCAGGTCTTTCTGCCTAAAGATGTACTGCAGGCTATTATGATCAGTATATATGTCAATGTGGAACCCATACAAATAGTGGTACCATATTTTCAAAGCAAATACAACTGTTGCTAGCTCGAGATCATGAGTTAGGCAGTTTTTCTCTTATTGTCATAGTTGCCAAGATGCATAAGCAATTACCTTACCCTTGTGTATCAGTACACACCCTAAGCCAACTCCTGAAGCATCGCAATACACTGCATACCCCTTAATACCCTCTGGAAGTACTAGCACAATTGTAGAAGTTAGCTTATTTTTCAGCTCCTGGAAGTTTCTTTCACATGCATCATTCCATTGAAACTTAGCTTCCTTATGTGTCAGCTTTGTTAGGGGTGCATAAATATAAGACAAACCTTTAACAAATCTCCTGTAATCGCCTGCCAAGCCTAGAAAGCTCTGAGCTTCCGTGGGTGTTGTTGGCCTTGGCCAATCCTTCACATCTTCTATCTTTTGTGAATCAACCATTATTTCTTCATCAGACATAATATGACCCAAGAATGTCGCTGACTTTAGCTGAAATTCACATTTAGAAAATTTGGCATACAACTATCGATAATGAAGAACTTGTAGCACCTATCATAAGTGATCTGCGTGGTCCTCTTCTGACCTTGAGTATACCAGAATGTCATCTATAAATACTATCACGAACACATGTAAGAATGGCTTGAATACCCTGTTCATCAGATCCATAAAAACCATTGGTGCATTCGTTAACGCTAATGACATAACAAGAAATTCAAAGTGACCATAGCACATTTTGAAAGTTGTCTTAGGTATATCCTTCTCCTTCACCCTCACTTAGTGATAACCGGATCTCAAATAAATTTTTGAAAAGCATTTGGCACCCTGCAACTGATCAAATAAGTCATCAATCCTAGGGAGGGGATAGTTATTCTTAATTATCACCTTATTCAATTGTCTATAGTCAATACACATTCTCAAGGTGCCATCCTTTTTGTGTACAAATAACACTGGTGCACCCCAGGGGGACACACTATGTTTTATAAAACCTTTATCCAATAAATCTTTTAGCTGCTCTTTTAATTCACGCAATTCTGCTGGGACCATTCTATATGGAGGTATAGAAATAGGTTGAGTGCCTAGAAGTAAGTCAATACAAAAATCTATTTGTCGTTCAGGAGGTAAGCCTGGGAGTTCTTCAGTGAACATATCAACAAATTCATTCACTATTGGAACTGACTGAAGAGTTGGTGATTCTATCTCCATATCCCTTACTCTAACAAAATGACATATATACGCCTTGGATATCATCTTTCTAGCCTTAAAGTAAGAAATAAACTTCCCCTTTGGTGCCCCAACATTGCCTTTCCATTCAAGAACTGCCTCATTTGGAAAGTAGAAGTACACTTCCTTAGTTCGGCAATCCACAGTGTCATAACAAGAAGCTAACCAATCCATACCCATTATAACATCAAATTCCACCATTTCTAACTCAATGAGGTTAGCCAATGTGTCACGACCATAAACAGTTATACACAGTCATAATAAACCCTTCTAGCCATAATGGAATTCACCAGTTGGTATAGACACTTCAAATGATTTGTTCAATAATTTCAGTGCTGTTTTAAGCTTCCTAGCAACTAGTGGAGTGATGTATGATAGTGTAGAACCAGGGTCAATTAATGCATATACCTTATATGAAAAAATAGACAATGTACCTGTGATCACATCAGGTGAGGCTTACAAATTTTGTCGACTCCCCAGTGCATACGTATAATTCTAGACCTCGGTAGAGCTAGTTGTCCCTCTAACACCTCTACCACGACCCATAGGTGCTTGATAACCCCTATCTACTTGAGGAATTGATGATGATGATGATGCAATAACTGACCCAGTAGATTATGCCATACCACCCATACATCTCCTTGGGAACTCCCTCATTATATGCCTTGACATACCACACTAATAGTAAACATTTGTCCCAACACAACATATACCCGGATGAATTCTTTTGTACTGTCTATAAGGCTGCCTAGGAGTCATTTGTTGTCCTGCTAAATATCTCGTTATCCGATTATCTTGAACTTTACTCCTCAAACCAAATTGATTACTTCGAAACCCTTGAAGTTGTGGTGGAGTACTGCCTGTAGAGTAGAAGGATGATGGCCTGGGCGGTCTATTAGAAAACCTAGGCTTGAGATTACTTTGGGGTGGTGCAAACTTCCCTGTAGACCTAGCTCTTTTGGCCTGTCCCCTCTCCAAATCTTGTGTCCTTCTCCTCTGCCCCTGATCTTCTAATTTCTATGCAAATGCCTGCATTCTTGCTATATCCATATCTTTATTCAAGGAAGCAATAGTGCAGTCTCTAACCAGATACCTATCCAACCTATCTACATATTGGTGAACTCTATCTGCCATTGTAGTAACTACATTACTAGCATATATTGCCAGGAAATTAAATTGAAGGCTATACTCCCTCACACTCATATTCCCTTAGTGAAGATTCAGGAATTGATCTGCACAGGCCTCTCGAATCTCTAATGGCAAATAATGGTCAAGAAATGCCTCTCTAAACTCTTTCCAGGTAGTTGGAGGTGCATCTATACCCTTACATTGTTTCCAAGCTTCATACCACAATATAACCACAACCTTCAGCCTATATATCGCTAACTTAAATGCTTCTATACCACTTACGTGCATAACATCTAAAGTACATTGAATATTATTAATAAAGTCCTGGGGGTCTTCATTAGGATATGACCCAGTGAAGGTTGGAGGGTCCAAATTAAGAAAATCACGTATCCTGATGCTTGTTGCCCTATTTGTACCACCTGTAACCATAATAGGACCTTCTTACCTTTGACAGTGACCAGCAACTATATGGATCAATAGTTGGACTGCATTTCTCAGATCCTGCATAGTAGTATCAGTAGGTGGCTCTGGGGGAATTTCACTGCTCTCTGGTTCATTAGGAACTGGAGAAGTTGGAGATGTCTATGACAAAGACTCCTCTCGAATCTCATTTTGTTGTCTCACCTGGTTGGGTATATCAACCACCACTTCTACTGTCTTCCCTTTACCTTTGTTTTTCCTTATTTCAAGCATACTTGCTATACAAAACAATTTAGGATTAGACATAATGCACCTATTACACTCAACTTTATGGCACGATCTAAAGAATAGAAAGAAAGTAACAACTTTTCAATGTCACATAGCCTCCTGCTTATAATTGTGGTGCACAATACATCGACAAGCAAGATTCTAGATAGACACGACTTAGTAGATTCCCTAGAATGATCTGCTTTGATACCACTTTTGTCACGCCCCAAAGTCCCATTAGGGCGAACTGCCACCCATTGTCGATAAGTCTCGGGAGAACCAACTTGTATCTATGTGCTTTCTATACGTATTATAAGTGATTTCTTCCTTTGGCATGCCTTAAAGTAGATAAACAGTGATAACAATTCAAAAGAAACTATATATGACTAGGCCATTGAGGCCACGATATTTAAAGTAGGAGACATGACTAAACTTTACTATACATGACCTACAAATCCTCTAAATAAAGAAACACATATGATAAGGGTTGGGACAGGCCCCGCCTCAATAAACTAAGCAATAAAACATGTAAGCTCTAGACATATACAAAGCCCCGACGCAACCTAGAGCTTGGTGATAGTAACTGAATATCCTGTACTCCTACTAGGGAGATCTACTAGCACCTGTACCAGTAGCATGAAATACACGTCCCCCATAAGGGACGTTAGTACGAGATAATATACTGAGTATATAAGGCAGGAAACACTGTATATGATATAAAAACTCAAGTGAAACTGTATACTAGTGTAGCATAAAAGACCACCTTTAGTTATACTGTGGAATCATCTACTTTATTTTCTTTATATTGCTTTACCTCTACTGTAGAATCTGTACTGTAAAATCTGTGCATAGCTGTAATACAAATGACCAACTGATCAGTGGTGAACTGTATCGGGTTCGCCCCTCGCTAGGTTCTTCTTTAACCCTTGGGGCTACCATCCCCCCCCATAATAAGATGTTTCCCTGGCTAGCTGATTCTTTCACCCCTCGGCATATCGGGATCATCCCTTTGCTAGGTTTTTCATTAACCCCCTTGGGCTACCACCTGTGATAGGATTATCCCTAGCTAGGTGTTACTTCCACCCCCTCGAGCTACGACCTATCAAAAATGTATACTTTATCTTTCAATTACCTTTGAGATGGTTCTTTTGGTGGTCACAATATTGGAGTTGTAGGACTGTATAAGTAGCATGTGATATATAGATCATCATACAAGACAATATGACAAATAAAAGAGTACATTGGATAAACAGTGAAATGCATATAAAATGGAACAACTTGTGAACTTTATTTAGTAACAAGAATTCATGTATCTTGGTATCCAAGCACGTATGCAGTTTTAAAGGTTACTATGTATGGAATAATATGAACATGTACAAGAGTGTAGACATGGTAAATAGTTATATCGGGGTTGATGAATGCCTTTATGAACCAAGGAGAGATCTATGTTTCATGCCAAGTAATACAAAATCAAGTAACCTTACATACCTTGTTGTATGCCATTTTTACTACCTTGAGATAACCTCTCCTTCCTCCAAATACTTATATACAACAAAGTAGGTGATGAAACTAGCATTCATAGCCAGTAGATATGCCTTGGCATCACAATTACATAACAAAACAACACACGGGCAGCAAGTGGGTGTTTATAAACCCGAGCGTATTCCTTTAACTTTTTTGCCCCTAATCATATTTTCTAATACACATTAGCATGTACGCATCATATACAGCCTATTTTAATGCTATAACAGCCTTACAACAGCCCACAAAGCACAACACATCACACTTCCACACAATCTAAAACTAGACAGCATAACATTACCTCCCTTCGCTACATTTCGATGTCGACAACTCCAAACCCTATTCCAACTTTAACCAAATTGTTCCAGAAAAATTTACATATATAAACAGAACTGAAACAGTCTTATAACAGCTCTTAAGAAGTCATGAAGGACGTGAGCTAATGGCCTTACATACAACAGCCCGCAAGTTCCAATCAACATGACACTTAAGATACCTAGATAAAACGCGCTTGCTAAATGAAACCAAAATCAGGGCAGCAACCTTAGGGTGATGTTTTTAACTTGAAACACGTTAATAAAACCAAGTTTTATTCATTATACAACTCATAAACCGTAGAGAAATCACCAAAACAAAAGGAAAAGCTACAGCAACTTTCGGCACAGAATCTGTCCAACAAATTTCAGCAAGTGTAACTAGCATCTATTTCTTGTTATTCATAATAAAACTATACTAAACACACAACTATCATTACTTACCTTTGTCTTTAATGTTTATAAGCTCCTTAACAACCCTAAATGAGTCATTTGTCTGGTTCACAAAGTCGAGAAAAGTTGAGAGGAAACATAGAGAGCAAATCTGATTTTTGTGAGGTCAAGTTGAGAAATGACCTTTGGGAGCTACTTTGACCCCTTTTTATAGTGAAATTTGGTGGCCCTAACTAACATATGCTCAGACTTATTTCACTAAGTAGGTAATCTAGCTCCTTTCTCCTTTCATTTGGGCCTTTTGGAGCACCAACTTGATGGACTTGGGCTTCCTATTTTCCGACTTTCACTCACTTAGTTTTGGGCCAATTTGCTAAGTGTATTGTGAGCTCTTTGGGACCTTTTTATTTTACTTATTGTGATGAAAATGTATCCCATTTATGATATAAAAACATCGGCCAAATTTAAACCCTTAATACAGACTTTATTCATAATCAAACTTGGACAATTTCGACGTCGAACCTCATCTCTGTTTAGCTAACAATTTTAAGCTAATCAAGTAGGTGACTCACCTGCTAGCTTACTAAGTCCTACAAGCACCTCAATTCTCTTACATCATTTTTGCTCATAATCTGGTCAACTTGACCTAAAATCTGTATACACTCGACCTACTTAAGCGTTAGATGCACATATAGCCCATTAGCACAAGATTCAAGCACTTCTGAAAATTAGCGCTAATTCGACCAAACCATGTCATGTCTCCTTTGAATTGTACTAGTATTGTAAGGTGTGGGGTGTTACATAGTGTGCACTTGGAACCATAGTTAAAGACTCACTAGACCTGTCCTGTGGTTTATAAGTATTTTATTATCTACAACCAGCCCAGATCATGACTCATAGGTTACCATATGAGTCGTACCTATGCCTCGTACCTGCAAATCTACAGCTAGTTCAGTGAACTTTTTATGTGTTTTCTTTTCTTGGTTTTTGTTACTTCTTGTTTCTTTTTCTATGTGATTCCTAGTTATTTAGAAATAGTGATGCTCATTTGTGGTATGGGGTGTGATTTTTAGGTATAATGCCTCTGAAGGATAAAAATGCTATTCAGGCCTTCCACAGAAAGTTGATTGATGAGGCCTCTTATGCCAAACAGTCAGAAAGATCTAAATAGGTCTATAGAGTTTGGATGGACCCTGAGGTAAATGTATCATAGACTAGAGCCCGAGTTGTACAAACCCTGATGGTAGTTACTAGTTCGTCCCAGTCTAAAGGAGAAGATAATGGAGATGGGTCAGGTAGCTTCCTCTCATACTCGGAGTCTTGTTCTATTGAGGCATCACAAACTCAGCATGATGAGGTCGATCTATATATCACTTCTACCGACCCCAGAAATACCATATGGGTAATTTCAGGGATGGAAGCAATCTATAATAAAGGGTTGGAGCCAAATGGATAGGGATAGCCTATCAGGTAGTTCCATGAGGAATCAAGGCTTAATGATTCCGACTGAGTAGGGTACCTGACCTAGAAGAAGAGATTGACTAGCATGGACTTAGGTGCCTATCATAGAGATTGGGCAAGTATGCCCCATATCTAGTTCTAGAGTTTTACGCTGACTATGCTGCTACCATTTTCAGAAATCTTCCCAAGGGGAGGAAAGCTATTGAGTAGCCCCACTTGCAAGAAGTTTTAGGCCGGGGTCAGATAGTTAATATTTCTGAGGAGACCCTAAGGAATGTTCAGTTTGGGCCAAATTACAGGTTACCATGCTCCACCATAGAGTATGATGAAAAGATCGAGAAAATGGGGCAGGTAGTGAGTGAGAAGAACATAGACCTGAAAACTGAGCTCCTTAGGTGGATAGCGAGCTAGATATGTTAAGGTGGTGATGAGCCTATGTGCAACACAAACCATGCCACATCGATAGTGAATTCTCATCTATCCTTCCCAGCCAAATTTTGGTGGTCCATTATTAGATGGCGCATCAGGCCTACATTTACAGATATTGTGATCACTCTGGAGTGGGTTATGCTACTAGCCAGTATCATAGCTGGCTACAAGATCTACTGGGCTTAGGTTATAGTAGAGAAGATTCACGAGTCCACTAACTGGACAAATACCTCATTGCCATTCCCTATCCTGATACATAAACTATGCAATAAGGCTGGAGTGTGTGTCTCTCTCCACCTTGACCCACATGTAGCGATCATGCGCACTATGGATACCAGCCTAATTAAGGCTAACGAAAACATGGTGGCCCTACCGAGAGTACTTTCTTCTTATATCCAGACCCATTTCCTCTAGAGCCATATACTCAAGAGTCGACTACAGCTACCACCAGCTCCACTCCAATTATACCAGAGCTGTCTCCAGTTATTGATATCAAGGTGATGCCATCCTCAAATGCCTCTGCACCAGGACCTTCTACTACTCAGGTTGCTTACGCAGACTATCCTCTTATGTTTATTTTTTCTTCTCAAGCTTTAGTACATAGTTTACCAAAGATGAAGCTCCAACTAAGTAGATTGATGAGCCAGATCAAGCCATAGGTTCGTTAGATAATCCAGTACTCAGAGGAGAGGGTCAGAGCATTCACTATTAATACTATAGATCAGAGAGTTGTTGCGGTGGATGATCGGGTCAATGCCTTCGAGGACTGGGTCCATAAAAGTCTTGAGGGTGCACAACCTGCTGACATAGCTTTCATGAAGGAAACGTTGGCCAATTTCATAGCCAACCAGATGAAGATATTAGTGGCCGCGATTGCAGTCCCGAAGGAGGCACTAAAGGGTGATGATATGATTGATTTGTTTGATGATCGTCCGTATGCCCACGTGAAGAGGCCTATGGAAAGTGATGATACAGTTGTCATCTAGAAGAGACCCAGGATAGCTGATGAGGTGGTAGAGCTGGAGTACCAGATTACAGATGAGGTGGTGTGAGAGTCCTTATCCATGGAGGAGATAAGGAATGCTCGGGAGTAGCAAATATTGCAAAGAGCCAGTAGCGTAGGTACAACTACAGCCCAGACTACCCAGTAGGATAGAGAGCCCTAGGATCAGATGGATACTGGTGCATGAGCACCTTATATTTTCCTACTTTTGACCCCCATACTCACTATCTTTGGATACTTTATTCCTATTTTCGATACTCTGTCTTTCCTATGTTTTGGATACTTCTAAATATTTTCTTTTGGATGTTTGGCTTTATTTATTTATGTGGATGATTGGTTTTAAATTTTTTCTTTTTCTTATATATTAACTTTGAGGATAAAGTATCATCTTTTTGGTGGAGTGTGGGAAGTTATGGATATGGTGACATCTGAGTAACCTTTAGTCCATAACTTTCCTATTTTGGATCTCAAGGTTTTCTAGCCATGTTTCTTTTTTCTTATGGATGAGTTTACTTTCTGTTGAACCGGCATATTTAGGTGTTATAGATAATTTGTAGATATATAGTGATTATTACTCTTGGCATGTGCATAATATCAAATGATTTTAGGAATGTTTAGAAAAATTGGGTACCCTCAAATTTTTTTGGATTGTTGGTTACCATTGTAATCTTACATATAATTTATTTGGCAATGTTTGTTCTGATAAAGAGAAAGTAAGTTGATGCTTGAAGCATGACCTGTGAGTCTATGTTGATTGGTGCATGCAATTCCATGTGTGTGAGAGCTTTTTTGTCATATTCATGCATTGTGTACTGATTCAGAACTTGCCTTATTACTCTAAGATTGGATTGGAGTTATGGTTGATTAGGAAAGGATCTTAGGACATTGTTCTTTAAGTTTGTCCACATTTGCCTAAATGACCTACCAAATGTAGCGGTTTAACCCTTCTTCCAAATGTTTGAGCTTTACACATACCTGTTATTTCTTGACACCTAGCTAGCCTAGCCTTGTTTTGTGAAATACCTTGATATTGGCCCTAGATATCCTTACACATGTGAACCTTTATGGAGCCAAAAATGGCCCCTGATTTAAGGAATGGATATTATATATTTCATCTCAGGCTAAAAGCCTAAGTTAAGGATGGTCTATACTATGATAAAGTAATGAAAATGAGGTAATTAGTGGGGAAAGAAAGAAAGAACAGAAAATCATGTGTCGGGTGAGAGAAAAAGAAAGAAAAGTTGCCTAGAATTTAAAAGAATAGCAAATTGAGTTCAAAAATGAGGCACAACTGGAAAAGGAAAAAGAAAGCACCCGGAAAAGCTTAAAAATGAATAATAAGGGAGGTCATAATGAAAATGGCTGAGTAGTTAAGGTCAAAGTGTTGAAAAATGTGGTTCAAGGATAGCTTTTAGTCACTACTTGCCTAAAATGTCATACTAAATCCCCATGAGCTAGCGTTACAAGCCTATAGAGTCCTAAAGTGATCCTAATCAAACTAAGTAATAGTACAAAGTATGAGTATATGGGAAATCCTGTGGTGTTGGTTATCATACATGAATTTTATTTGTGACAGTGAGGATGCTTGCACAGTCCCTAAACTTTGAATGCATTTTGAGTGAGATGTATGGATTTATTTTATTTGAGGGAATTTATATGACATGATTGGCATATGACTTGTCCGGTGATGTGAATTGTTGATACTCTTTAGGTAGTCATAGCTGGATTGTCAAATGTATCATTATGTCTTAGCTTGTTTGTAGCTATTCAATCAGGTTTTGAAAATGAGAATTGGGTACTTTAGTTGGAATTAAGTGATGTATATTCCATTAGGATAGTTGCTATCTATTTCTTATTATCTATTTAGATCGAGTCATTGCTTGAGGACAAGCAATAGTTCTAAGTTGAGGTTGTTGATGTGCTATCAAATTACAGCATATTTGATGCCTAAAACATAGGATTTTGCATGTTCTTAATGCGAGTTTTTATGATTTTTATATGTTTTTGTATTGTTATTGCAGAAAATACAAGTTGGCTTGATTTTGGGAGAAAATTTTAGATTTTGATGAAGTTCGGGATATATGAGCCACCCTAAGTCATAGCAAGAAATAGTGTTCAAAGATTAATAATTTGCAAAGTGAGGTCAGCTATATGAGGCTAACCGATGAGTTATATCTCACTACAACTCGTAGGAGGGGGCCTTATAGCCAAAAATAGTGTTGCAAAAATTTGGAGAAAGAATTGCAACTAAGGACTACGAGAAGACACTATAAGTCATATATCAGACCATAGCTCATAGTAATGAATCGTAGCAATGAAGTCCAAAATGGCAAGTGTTGACTATGAAAACCCGATAACGACTTGTAGGTCACCCTACGAGTCATAACTGCAATCCGTATTTGTTGCTTGCTATATTTTCTATTTTATTTTTAGGGTCTTTTTTATAAATAGTATAAATCGTTATTGTTAGGATTTTTGAAAGAGAGACTCGCTAATTTACAGATTTTTCCAACACTTTGAATATTCTTTGAGCAGTTTTCTAAGGTTTAATGTAGATTTTAGTATTTTAATTTTGAAGACCCATTTTGGGGGATGTGAAATCACTTGTACTCAAACTCCATTAATCCAAGCTTGTGTTTTCAACATCAAAGTGCTTTTGTTCTTCATTCTTTTTGGGTAATCTCAAAATCATGTTTATTTCAATCATTGTTTGTTAGCTTGCCCTAGTCATAAGTATCTAAGCACACACAACTTGGGTTTGAGAGAACCATTAGGAGTTGACTTGAAATAACTTGGATTGGGTATTTGCATGTATTGTCTATTTCCTTTCATTTTAAATGTTCTTTGGTGGTGGCCAATACAAAATCCTGCCTACTATAATGATCCCGACCAAGGTAGTGATGAATAGGAAAAGGAAAGTAGATGACAGGATTCGATGGATGTGTTCTTGCCTAATCAACCAAACCTGACCAAGGGGAGGTTGACTTGGACAATGGGTAATGGTTAGTTGGCCCACCATAGTTGCCGACCAAGCGCTATGGTGAAATTTGACCTTCACCTTAACAAAAAGGTTGGATGAACCAAGTAACCATCGTACATACGATTTATCAATTAGGGTTATGTTATCCAAGGTATTTGAGTTAAGAAATCATGGGGAACACAATTCCTAAGTTGTCCCTCAACGTGATTGTCTTCTCGCATTAGTAGTATAGTGTTTTTTTTATTCTTCACTTTGAAATTGCAAACCACCCCCTCCCGTTTAGAGAATATAGCCAATTGATGCTTGAAATGATTTTAGTGAATCAACATAGTCAACCCCGTATTCCTTGTGGATTGAGTCTAACCTCTGGTTAGGTTTATACTTGATAGTGATCGCTTTACTATTGCAGTGTGAACATCATTGAGTCTCCTGAGTTGAGTTCATTGTTGAGTTGTGTATCTCTGATTGTGCTTTTTCCTTTCAAGCTATTTTACATACTCATATATTTCATGTATTGGCATCCATTTGAGCCTGCATCTTTTTATGATGTAGTAATAGGTATTAGAGATCATCGACAAACACTTCATTTAGGATCTTTTCTCTATCATTTGATTGGTGAGTCCTCCCCTACATTTAAAGGATGCCACTATATCTCTCTTGCGTTGATTTTAGCATTTTTATTTTGATTTGAAGTAGAAATAAACCTATCATTGGCATCATCTAGATGCTTAGAGAAAGAGGCTTCATAGATAATGATGGATTAGAGTTGATGTTTCCATTTTTTTAAGACTTGTACTTCTCAAACTATTTTCACAATATTAAATTGATTTGGATTGTTTACATCTTTCGTTGTTATATTGTGATTAAATTAATATGATGAGCCCAAGTGGTTCATTTGGGACTACCAATAGTCTTTGAGTGCCAGCTACACCAAAGGTAGCCTCTCGGGGCATGACAACCTTATAGCCTTGTTATTTTAAATGATATGTTGATTTTAGCTTCTGCATTATCTTGTATTATGTTGTTGTGACTTTTTTAAGATGATTTATCTCAATGAATTAAGACAACTGTCATCACACCCGATTTTAGGTCGTGGCACTAACCGAATGAACTCAAAATGTAGTCCTTGAAACATAAAGTAACCTTCCTTATAGACGAAATTGGACCTACTATTAAACTTATCATGAGACATCAAGATCTTTGGGTGTTGACTAATATCAATCCTTTTTATTTACACCTGTAAAAAGGAGGAAAACTCACACCAAACACATCAAACCACCTCGGAGAGCATACCACCTATCCCAACACCATACAAAAACACTAAGGAAGCTATAGGGAGGGGTAATAAAGTAAAAGCAAGCAAAAACACGTAAATAATCTTAGAGATCATTACAGTTCCATCACACTCGATTCTGGGTTGTCACATTTACATTTTGAATTTTGATTTAAAATAGTCCTTATTCTAAATAACAAACTTGTATTTATTAAATTGGTATTAACATTGAGCATGATACAAATATTCCTAGAGAGAGATCACGCCATTTTGTCTAACGAATTTTGAAAAATGAACTTCTTGTTAAAGATAATTAATGAAGAACATACAACTTAAAAATCAATTGGCAAAATTCATGAGGTGACTGAAATTTGAATCACAATTCAAACATTCAAAGAAAAAATTAAAATATAGTCTTGCTGATGGAAGAAATTAAGTCATATCATCCTTTTCTCCCTTGCCTTTTAGGTTTTCTCTACATTTTCTGTCACACCCCGAGAGGGGACCAAAAATGTGTCCGGCACCAAAGACTATTGCTAGTCATCAAAATGAACCACTTGGCGTCATTGCATTTATCCACTCAACAATATTACTAATCAACAGAAGATAAATGAGAATAAATGGGCACATCATAGTCTTATCAATAATAATAAATAAAGGCTAGTGGAAAGAACTAACTCACAAGTTCCAACATAAACGTCTAACCCTAGTCAATGAAGTCTCTATCACTATTACATGGTGCCAATGATAGGTCCATGGCTACCTCAATCCAACATAAAATAATAAGTAATTTTAAACTCTAAAGCATGATGAAAATAATGTAATGAACCCTCCAAAGTAAGGGAGGCTCACCAATCTACTGAACACTCGAAGGTCCTTAACGATTTACCTACTGATGACCTCTATCCTATGTATCTACATCATAATAGGATGAATTCCAAAAGGGGACGTTAGTACTTAGAATGTACTGATATGTAAAATAGATGAGTGAAACTAAAATAGGTAGAATAATAGTAAAAAGCAATAACAACCCAATATAGAAATCAATCAACATGTCAACTGTCTATCTAATGAAAGAATAAGAGTAGACAAGTGAACCATCTACCAATCAACTCATTATCAAATCAGACTCACCTCAGAAGGACTTATCTCAACTCGTCTCATCACATAACATTTTATCTCATCATATCATATCTCATCTCATCACATCACATTCATATCATCACTTTTCGACTCAGAGTGTTCAAGGTAGGAACTTTCTGGGAGTTTTTCTTATCCGATAACAATTACTTATAAGCTAGTGATCGTATAACAGTCACGTTGATGTTGCCATAGTCATCCCATACTTACCAGGTAGGGGACAAATCACATCCACTAGGGACCCCAATAATTCAATAATTCCTCTATTATTTCTGGGACTCTATCTAGTTGGAACCACAATGAGATCTAATGGTTCTAATCCTTACCTACATTTTGCTACGTAGTTTGACAAGTGCGAGTTAGATTAACTCTTACTCTTTCGATACTCTTCCCATGACTCAATGCTCATGAAATAATCTATCCAATTAATACATCTCAATCAAATCATCACAACTGAGCCTTATAAAGGCTCCCATCATTGAATCAGTCTTAGAGAGACTCTAATCATCTCATTATTCAACATCTTAATCAACAATTAAAGGATTTAAACAATCATTAGGGATCAACCGAATAGACAAATCATTAGAGTTCATTTATGGAGACTCAGGGACTATCAAGTTCTATCAACTCATCATCATTCTCACATCTCACTCTCAATCACATTCCCAATCGAGGCTCTAGACTCAATCCTACCTTCTTTCATGCAATCTTTAAGAAATCATAGATAGGGTTATGCAATACTTCAAGTAAAACATCCAATTCAAGTAAACAAGTTTATAATAATCATCAACATATGCAAATACATGTAAATAATCTGGTTTTCAAGAAAATATTCAAGAAATCATGCATATTGACTCAATAACCTTCAATCAACCATTTAAGACCACCTATGGGGCTTATGAGAGGACAATTGCAAGTTTTCGTTTAGTCTTACATACCTGGGATCGACGATTTCCAATTCAACCATCAAGAATTTCCCAATCTTGTGTTCTTCTTTCTTCTCTCTCAAGCCTTATCTTTCAAGTATAATGAAGAAGGACTTAGACTGGGGGTTTTGGCCCTATTTGATCATCAAAATGACCTAGATGAGTCATGGTTCATGTTTAAAAGAGGTGGGAAAACGTCCAAAATACACCTCCAAAGAATAAAATTTGAAAACTTGATATACCAAGTTGGAATGACAGGTCTGCGATGCAGACCTATCGTGCATCTGAGATTTTCAGAAATCAATCCCTTTGAAATTTTGAGAAAAACTATAAGTGTGGGTGTGCTTTGGGTTCGCATCGCAGAGTCATCACTTACCCTCACTATTTTGGGTCCGCGATAGGTCCACGTTGTGGAACCATAGCATACCCTTACTATTTTGTGTCCATGATAAGTTTGTGTCATAGACCTGTCGCACACCCTCACTATTTTGGTCAATTTTTGTGAAAATAATTTTTTTACTCGGTTGCTCTTAAATTGGATGACACCATTTTTCGACTCAATTTTTTGCGTTGATCGGTAATTCGGTCTAAGATTTTCCACACAAGCTTGGGAAGATGCATTACGCGCATGTTTCCACTCTAGAGGTATTTTGGTAATTTTACTAGGCGTTAAATCATCCCTCCTTGGGACCATTTGTCCTCTAATGAGTAAGGGTGGATATCAAGGCATGAATAGACTCAAAACTCTCCTCAACATTCAATCTATCAATCTATCTTTCAACTCCTTATCTCTATCAACAATATCGATTCGGACTCATGAATAGACAATCAACACGAAAAGACAATCAATTTGGCCAAGGGTACGAAATTTACCTTCAACATTTTCATTCATTGGCTCGAATAGATATGGATATTTCACTTTCATCTCTTCCTCAGCTTCCCATGTGGCCTCCTCAATTAATTGATTCCTCCATAGGACTTTGACTGAGGCTATCACTTTGGTTCTCAATCTGCGAATCTGACAATGAAGGATTTAGACCGGAACTTCTTTGTAAGTCAAATAATCCTTCACTATTATACTCTCCACAGGGATTACCAAGTTAGGATCTCCCAAATATTTCTTCTATATCAACACATGAAAAACCGGATGAATACTATCTAACTCGGAAGGCAACTCTAATTCATATGTAAACTTCCCAATCCTCTTCACAATCTAATAGGATCCAATATAACGTGGACTCAATTTACCCTTCCTCCCAAATCTCATGAAAGCTTTCATCGATGATACTCTCAAATATACCTAGTCATCCACTTCAAACTCTAAATATCTCCTCCTCACATCGGTGTAGGATTTTTGGTGGCTTTGCGCAGTCTTCAATCACTCTCGAATAATCATAATGTTCTCCATTTCTTGATGGATAAGATCAGGCCCAATCAACTCCGTTTCTCAAACCTCGAACCATCCAATTGGTAATCATATCTGCTCCCATATAAAGTTTTATAGGGAGCCATCTAAATACTTGTGTGATAAATATTGTTATATCAAAACTCAATCAACGGTAGGTTCTCATCCCAATGTCCTTTGAAATCAAGGACGTAGACTCTCAACATATCTTTTAACGTCTGAATTGTACACTCTACCTGACCATTGGTCTGTGGATGGAACGTTGTACTCACATTCACCTTTGTACCCAATGCTTTCTGAAATGATCTCCAAAATTAGGAGGCGAATTGGGCTTCTCTGTTCGAGATGATGGACAACGGGAACCCAGGCAACCTCACAATATCTTGGATGTACTTCTTGGTGTACTCCTCCGTAGTGTTAGTTGTCTTAACTGCTAAGAAGTGAGCTGATTTAGTCATACTATCCATAATCCCCCATATCAAATCAAGCTGCTTTCGAGACCTTGGTAGGCCAGCAATGAAGTCCATATTATTTATCGCCCACATCCATTCTAGAATCTCAAAGTTTTGGACTAACCCACATGGCCTTTGGTGCTCAACTTTCACTTGCTGATAGCTCGAGCAATTAGAAATAAATTTAATAATATCCCACTTCATTCCACTCCACTAAAAGACCTCTCTCAAGTCGTGGTACCTTTTGGTAGATCCAGGATGAATGGAATACCTAGTGCTATGAGCTTTAGCCATGATTCTATCTTGTATATCATCAACATCTAGGATGCACAATCTACATTGGTACCTCCACACCCCATCTCCCCCTTTGAAGAAGACCTTTACTTTCTATTTGTGGATGGCCTCCTTCAATTGGAGTAGGATAGGATCTCGATCTTTCTTCTCCTTCACCTCTTCCACCAAAGATGAAGCATACCCATTCTGGATATTAACTCCTCCCTCATTATTCTCCTCAAGTTGGACTACTAATCGAGTTAACTGATGCACTTCTTTAGCTAGCTCCTTCTTCCCCTCCTTATTATGGGTCGTGCTACCGATTGACAACCTACTAAGGGAATCAGAAGCAATGCTAGCTTTACCTAGATCATATAGAATGCTCATGTCCTAATCCTTGAGCAACTCCAACCATCTTCTCTGCCACTAGTTGAGCTCTTTCTAACTAAAGACGTGTTGTAAGATCTTGTGGTCAATGAACACATCCACATGCACTCCATATAATTAGTGACGCTAGATTTTATATGCGAACACCAACATTTCCAACTCAAGATCATGAGTTGGATAATTCATTTCATGAATCTTGAGTTGTCCAGAAATATAGGCTATCACCTTCCCTCTCTGCATCAACACACATCCTAATCCAACTCTTGAAGCATCATAATAGATCGTAAAATCTTGTGTTCCATCCATAAGGTTAGGACTAGTGCAGTAGTCAGTCTAGTCCTCAACTCTTGAAAACATTTCTCACTCTCATCAGCCATTGAAACATGACCTTTTTTGAGTTAACTTTGTCAATGGTGCTGATAGGGAAAAAAATCCCTCAAGAAATCAGTGGTAGTAGCCTACCATCCCCAAGAAACTCCTTATGTCATTTGGAGAGGTTAGTCTTGTCCACTTCTTAACCGCTTTAATCTTTTGAACATCCACTAGAATACCATCAACAGAGATAATATGGCCTAGGAAAGCCACAGATTTAAGCCAGAATTCACATTTTGAAAACTTCGCATACAACTCATGGTCCTTAAGGGTTTGAAGGATAGTTCTAAGGTGATTTGCATGCTCCTCTTCATCCTTTGAATACACTAAAATATCGTCAATGAATACAATCACAAACATATCCAGATACTATACACCCTATTCATCAAATCCATAAAGGCTGCAAGTGTATTCATCAACCCAAAGGACATGACCAAGAACTCAGAATGGTCTTATTTAGTCCTAAAGGCTGTCTTTGGAATATCACACTCCCTCAATTTCAATTGATGGTAACTAGATTGGAGGTCTATCTTTGAGAAACAAGAGGCAACCTAAACTTGGTCAAACAAATTGTCTATCTATGGAAGAGGATACTTGTTCTTTATGGTGACCTTATTTAGATGCCTATAGTTAATACATATACTAACAGATCCATATTTCTTTCGTTCAAATAGGATAGGTGCACCCCATGAAGAAACAATCAGCTTTATAAATCCCTCTCTAACAAATCGTTCAATTGTTCCTTCAATTCTTTTAGTTCGATGGGGGCCATTCTATAAGGTGGAATTGAGATAGGCTGGGTATCAAGAAGAACATCAATCTCAAAATCAATCTCCCTATCAGGAGAGACTCAGGGCAGATTCTCAGGAAATGCTTTTGCAAACTCATTCATGATTGAAACCGACTCAAAAATTGGAGACTCAACATCAGATTTAAGTATCATGAGTTAATAAATACTTCCCTTAGAAATCATCTTTCTGGCCCTAAGTTATGAGATAAACTGTACTTTAGGTGCTACGGAATTAAGCTTCCACTCTAGGATCGGTTCACTCAGAAATTAGAAGCTAACGGTTCAGGCTCTACAATAAATGGAGGCATAACAGGCATAGAACCAATCAATATCGAGGTTCAAATCAAAATCGGTCATATATAACTCAATAAGATCGATGATAATCTCTCTATGATGGATGGACACTATGCAAGCTTTGTAGACTCTCTCAACTCGAATAGACTCATCCATGGGAGTAGAAACATCAAAAGGTTCAAGAAGACTCTCAAGGATTCTATCAAATCTACTGGCCATATAAGTAGTTACAAAAGATAATATGGCACCAGGATCTATCAGCATGTAACAATCAATAGAAAAGACTTGAGTCATACCCGTCACAACATCTGGGGATTTCTCTTGATCATGTTGACTGTCTATGGCATACAAATGGTTTATAGCTCCGCTTGTGCCTACCGTAGTACCTCTCTGATTGCCTTGGCTGGTGGGGCTGGTGTAGAAGATTGAGCCTGATCAGCCCACTTTGGATAATCTCTCTAGTAGTGACCCGCTTGGCCGCACTTGAAGTATACATCACTCCCATCACGGCGTCTCCCCAAGTGCAGTTTACTGCATGTACCACATGGTGGTTTACCTCATGAACCTTGAGCCATATTAGCTTTTGATTAGGACCCATAGGCTCAAACATTTGAGACTTCTAATCATTTTGGACTCAAGGTGTAGGTGCATTAGCAAATGATAGTGCTGGAAATCGATTTCCATTGCCTTTCCTCCCAAACTCATGGATAGATGTCTTAGCTTTCTTACTTCTGAACATTTCCCTATCATGATGCCACTACTCATCAGCTTGTTGCACTAAAGTCATCAATCTCCCAATATCTATATTACTCACAAGCATAACTCCTCTTCGATCTCTCTTTAGCCCTCTATTCAACCCATCAACATACATACCTATCCTTCCTCTCATGTCAACAACCATATCCGGAGCATAAAGGGATAATAGTGTGAACTTCAACCCATACTCATGTACAGTCATAGAGCCCTATTTCAAGTTCAATAACTCCCTAACTTTCACCTCTCTCTTCTCCCTTGGAAAGAAATGCCCTAAGAAAGCTTCCTAGAACAAAGCCCAAGTCATCATGAGGGCATTCTCCCCTCTACCCTTCTTTCATTGGTCATACCATTGTCTATTGAAGCCCTTCATTTGATAGGTAGCCAACTTCACTCTCTTAGAATCAGCCACATGCATCACTTGGAACACTTTTTGAAGCTTCTCCACGTAGTTCTTAGGATCCTTAGTAGATGTAGACCCTGTGAACTCAGGCGAATTCATAATTAAGAATTCTCGGATGCTGGAAGTATCATGGGCATCCTGTCAAGCTACTCCTAGTCTCGCAGTAGGTGTTGTGACTACCTGGGCTATAGTTCAAATAGCCTGTGAAACTTAGCATTAGACACCTCATCTTATGGGGGTTGCATAATAGTGACAACTTGTTCCATAGGTACCTCATGTCCTTCAGGCTCAGGTGGATTGACATTCTGTCAGGCGGGATGTCTTCTACCTCTGACGGCTCTTCTGGGAGGCATGATCATAATTTTGCAACGTGCAAAGCACAAATTAGAATAGAACTTCCATAGAATATAACTTTACAGCACGATTTAGATAATGAATGAAGGGGAAAAAAATCCTAATGTCCTATAGCCTCTTGTTTATCAGGTATGGTTGACAACACACCTATAAATAAGACTCTACTAGACACAGCTTCATAGATTCCCTAGGACACTTGAACTCATGATAAGATACCAAGTTTATCACGCCCCTGGAGGTGACCCAAGATGTGGCCAGTAGCTAGAGAGTATTGCTAGTCCCCAAGTGAACCACTTGGCGTCATTACATTCATCCACTCAATAATATTATTAATTAATGGAAGATAAGTAATAATAAATGGGCACATCATAGTCTTAACAATAATAATAAATAAAGGTTAGTGGAAAGAACTAGCTCACAAGTTCCAACATCAATGTCTAACTCTAGTCTATGAAGCCTCTATCACTATTATGTAGTGTTAATGATAGGTCCACGGCTACCTCAATCCAACATAAAAAAAATAACCAATTCTAAACTCTAAAGCATGGTGAAAATAATGCAATGAACCCTCCAAAGTAAGGGAGGCTCACCAATCTACTGAACACTCGAAGGTCCTCAATGGTTCGCCTATTGATGATCTCTATCCTACGTAACTACATCATAATACGATGCAGTCCAAAAGAGGATATCAGTACATGGAATGTACTATTATGTAAAATAGATAAGTGAAACCAAAACAGGTAGAATAATAGTAAAAGCAATAACAACTCAATATAGAAATCAATCAACATGTCAAATGTCAATTTAAAGAAAGATTAAGGAGTAGACAAGTGACCCATCTACCAATCAACTCATCATCAAATCAGACTCACCTCAGAAGGACTCATCTCAACAAAGCTCATCACATCATATCTAATTTCATCATATCACATTAATCACATCACATCTCATCTCATCACTTTTTGACTTAGAGTGCTCAAGGTAGAAACTTTCTAGGAGTTTTTCTTATCCGACAATAATTACTTATGATCCAATGATTGTACAATAATGATGCTGATATTGCCACAGTCGTCCTATACTTGCCAGGTAGGGGACGGATCTAATCCGCTAGGGACCTCAACAGTCCGTTAAGTCCTCTATTATTTTAGGGACTCTATCTAGAGGGAACTACAATGATATGTAATGGTTCTAATCCTCACCTATATTTGGCTACATAGTTTGACGAGTGTGAGTTGGACTAACTCTTACTCTTTTGGTGCTCGATACTCCTCCCATGACTCAATGCTCATAAAGCAATCTATCCAATCAATACATCTCAATTGACTCATCTCAACTGACCCTTATGAAGGCTCTTATAGTCTCAGAGAGACTCTAATCATCCCATCATTCAACATCTCAATCAATAATTCAAGGATTTAAACAATCATTTGGGATCAATCAAATAGACAAATCATTAGAGTTCTTTTATAGAGACTCAAGGACTGTCAAGTTCTATCAACTCATCACCATTCTCACATCTCACTCTCAATCACATTCCCAATGGAGGCTCTAGACTCAATCCTACCTTCTTTCCTGCATTCTTTAAGAAATCATAGATAGGGTTATGCAATACTTCAAGTAAAACATTCAATTCAAGTAAACAAGTTTATGATGATCATCAATATATGAAAATACATGTAAATAATCTAGTTTTCAAGAAAATATTCAAGAAATCATGCATATTGACTCAAGAACCTTCAATCAACTATCTAAGATCACCTCTCATTTTTTCGTTTAGCCTTACATACCTGGGTTCGAAGCTCTTCAATTCAACTGTCAAGAATTTCTTAATCTTGTGTTCTTCTTTCTTTTCTGTCAAGCCCTATCTTTCAAGCATAATGAAGAAGGACTTATAATGGGAGTTTTAACCATATTTGATCATCAAAACGACATAGATGGGTCGTGGTTCATGTTTAAAAGAGGTGGAGAAAAGTTAAAAATGCCCCTCCAAAGAATAAAATTCTAAAACTTGATGTAGCAAGTCAGAATGACAGGTTCGTGATGCAGACCTGTCATGCATCAGTTATTTTCTAAAATTAATCCCATCAAAATTTTGAGAAAAAGTATAAGTCTGGGTGCGTGTTGGGTCCGCATCATGGAGCCATCACGTACCCTCACTGTTTTGGGTTCGCGACAGGTCCACCATTGCGTTCCCTCATTATTTTGGGTCCTTGATAATTCGCATTGTAGGCCTATCACATAGCCTCACTGTTTTGGTCAATTTTTTTGAATATAATTTTTTGACTCGATTACTCTTAAATCGGGTCGAGACCATTTTTCGACTTAATTTTTTATGCTGATCGATAATTCGATCTCGAATTTTTCATCTGAAGTTAGGAAGATGCGTTACGCACATGTCTTCGTTCTAGGAGTATTTTGATAATTTTAACTAGTGTTACATTTTCTCTTACCATCGGAAGAAACTTGAGTCTTTTTTTCAAGCTATTCATATTGGAATCTTATGATGAATTGTTTCCCCTTGAAAGATTTCAATTATATTCATCTTTAACAGGTAAAAGTTTGGTAATATACTGCAAAAATTCAAGAAATATTTATGAGATATATGTAAAATAAGGTTAATAATTTTTTTTGTTTTGTCAATATCTAAGAATCAAAATTGAAAAAAGGAGCAGATTCTTATGAACAACACTTAATATGAATATAATGAACACAAGTAAATGTGAATTACCATACAGAGGTTGCTAATATAACAAAATTGTATACTTCTAGGTATTCCTTGGGTGATATGATAGTTTTCATCATTTTCATCTTTTGTTAAAATCTTTGATTCATGATTGGTTTCATTGTCATTCGAAACACGATCAGGATTTTTCGAAAGACTATCTTCATTGCTGACTTTTTTGAGTTCATCATGTATAACTAAATTAGAAGGTATGATATAAAGAAAAATAATTATAAGTATAAAAAATTAGATTTGATTTGGAACCTATGCATCTTAGGTTGCAACTCTGCTCTACGCCATTTACGTGTAGAGTTTCTATCCTAGAAAACTTATAGTTCTTTTTTCATAGATTAGGTGGGATAATGAAAACCATAATAACATGTATCTACTGGATTAAAATTTAAAATTCTAATTCTACTTCTCATTCAAAAAAAAATAAATAACATAACAGAAGTATAATTGTAAGTTGTAAAATTCCTTAAGTACCAATGATGTCTTATTGTTGTTTTGGCCAAGTACTTTCTATCTGATAGAGACTTCTTGGTCCTTTGTCATTTTCCTTCCATCATATTCTTCGGATAGCTCATTTTGTATTATCACCTGTAAATTTACTTTATTTTAAAAATTGATTGGTAAAGTAATATTTATTATAGGATACAATGAACAAGTTCAACAAAAAATTCATACCAATGAAAAATAAAATCTTTCCCTCAAAATTAATAGTTCAAACTTCAAAATAAATTGAATATTCCCTAAATTAAGTAAATAGACATAAGTCATGATTAGTTAATTCCTCACATAGGTCATAAAGGGATTTAAACATCCTACTCTGTATTCCCTTATTTGAATGACCATCTTCATCTTTATTCTATTTCCTCGAAAGATTTGATCTATTATCAATGTTTTCGTCCATTAACATATGATCAAACTCACCTGAAAAATCATCTATAATCAAATGAAAATAAAATAATTATTAGTATATAAGTCTACTGTAAGATATTTAAATTAATAAATTAATCACTCATCAAGTATGATTAAGTGCGTGCCATGAATAAAATTAATTAAAATCTTAGGATTCATCTCCATCTTCACATTAAAATAATTTAAAAGAAGTAATATTAGTCAATTGTAAAATGTCAATTTCTTAAATACTGTTGATGTCTTCTTCTCTTCTTCTTGTTGTTGTTGTTGTTTTAGTAATTTCTCCTGAAGCGAACCCTATTGCTCCTTCTCCTTTTTGTTTTCATTACGTTCTTCAGATCTCTCATTCGGTATCTCTTTTTTATAGTTTTCCTCTTTATTTTTTTCAAGCAACTAATAATTACAAAAAAAAATATTATGTAAGAAAAAAAGCATGATCAGTGAATTATCTAAATTCAAAACTCCATGTCATCAATCATGATATATTGCTGAAGATCTACATTGCAAGTACCTTGTCACACCATTGTGTACTAAGAAATTGACCATATTACAATGGCAACCTCTTAAAAATAAAATTGTCAAAATAATCTCCACTTGCACTAAAAAGCAATTATTCTATGTAGGTAAATTATGATTGGTAAAAATTTAACGATATGTTCCCATCATTATAGATATGCCAATGGGGAAAAAATTTGGCCAGGAGAACTCCTGAGTATTGACTTGAAAATTTTGAGCCTATGCCAGATCTAGATGAAATTTCATTTAGGTGAGCTCTGCAGAAGCCGACAAGGGATTGGGATTTGATTCATGAGTTTGATCCTTTTAATTGTTAGCCTAGATAATAAGGAGCTCGTACAACTTTACAAAATTAAATTCGGATAAGTAGAACTCCCAAATTTATCTTGGCATGAAGGATTAATTTTAGAATGTCATGGTTTGAGGGTATGTTGTGAAATGGAGGTTTGGAATGAGAATATCAAGTTTTTATATCCATCTGACTCACCATGGAGGTGAATATTACTACAATAGATGAGCTGCCATGGCTGGAGAAGTGGCACCATGGCGGGACATTTGCACCTTTTGGTCAAAAAATATCCAAAATCAGTTTTGTTTCTCCCACTTTATTCTTGAAACATTACCGGTGAACTAGAGAAACTTTCCTTCAGTTTTCCACCTTTTTTTAACAAAGGCATGTTAATTATTTCTTTAACTTGTAATCTAATTCCTAAACTTTAGAATCCAAGGAAATTTTCTTAAGGAAGGTTTTGGCCTGAAATAAATGATGGAAAAAAGCACTAATTAGGAACAAATAATCATGAAAGTGGCCAAGGGTTAGGAATTGATCATAATATGGGTATTGCAGGACGTTGTTCATCAATTTTTGTAATTCTTGTTTTTTATTAGATCAAGAATGAGTCAAAGATTTGAAAAAAGGAAAAACTCCAATTTTTTTAGAGATTCCTAAGGCTTAGGTGATCATTTAAATTTTATTTGTGTTATATGAGCTTGTTTTGTTTTCTATTAGTGTAACCGGCATGTATATGAATAAAAAATGATGGAATGAACCTAGTGAAATGACTATCTAGGATCAAATTGTATGCAATGATTTTGTTACTTGATTGTACTAGTATGTAAAGTATTTATTGTTGTTATGATTATGATTTGATTGTGATAGTTAGTTAGGGTGTCACATTCTAGCACATAATTAGATTAGATATCATGTTCTAACATATAAATAGATTAGATTTCACGTCGCAGCACATAATTGGATAGGGTGTCACATTCTGACACATAATTTGATTAGGTTTCATGTATCAACATAGAATTAGATCGCATATTTCGACACATAATTGGATAAGGTCATATTTCAATATATACTGGATCGAGTGTCACATTCTAATATGTCAACAGTTTGAGTGTGGGTTCCATGAGAAGACCATCATTAAGAGTTACATTTGAGATTGATATTGTGAATTCATATATCAAGCAAGAACTTGTAAATTATTTTCTATATGTGAATATCAAGCAAGAACTTGTAAATTGTTTGTTGACATGACCTCATAGTTAATTCTAAAGGATGGGCAGGTCAAGGCTTTGAATAAAAGTCTCAAGAGTGTAAGTAACT
>JAOTQJ010155219.1:0-30042 GCA_025642045.1 Solanum sejunctum | reverse complement strand
AGCTATGTAAAGTTGTGACTGTTTTACTATGTTTTGAGTTATAAATCTTTGCTCTATTATAAGATTTGAGGAGGAGTTTTGATGTATGTTACTTGAGTGTATTGCAAGGTTTTTATTGATGCTTTTACAATGGATTTTCTTGCATGATTTCATCTCTATAATTTATGATTTTATACTAGTATTACACACCCGTCAAGTGTTTAATAAAATGTCTGGCTAGGTTTTCTGGAGAAATTGAAGGTCCAATGCATGTCTTACGAATTAAATAGTGTTATGATGATTATATGATGACCTGATGATGATGATAGGGATGTCAATATGAGTTATTTCATTGGAAGGTACCTATGGGGTTGTATGTCGATTGTTGGGTTCTTATGTTTGTTGTGTTCTTGGGAAAAGGAGAAATTCTTTCCTTATGATTGAAATGTAATGGTTGGATGAACTAGTTTTAATGATTACTGCCGAAAAGGTCAAATCGTAAGATAGAGTGAGAATGATTCCTATCGAGAAGATCATATCATAAGGTATGGATATCCTACCGAAAAGGCCATTAAGGTAGAATAGCTAATTGTGCCTACCGAAAAGATTATATCATAAGGAATGGACATCCCACCAAAAAGGCAATGTCGTAGGGTAGAAAGACTAAAGATTCACACCGAAAAGATCATATCGTAAGGTGTGGACTCTCTATCGAAAAGGTCATATTGTAAGTTAGAATGAATCACGTTTCCTACCCAAAAGATGATATCGTAAAGCATGAGACATCTTATACTACCTACCAAAAGGACTATGTCATATGGTGGGGGTATTCATAAGACTCTCCAAAAAGGTTATATCGTAAGGTGAGTGGGGGTATTTGGCCCATTTCATGAACATTGGTACAAAGTGGTTTGAGTATGTTTCCTATATAGAGTTCACATTCCTTATTCATGATTTACAAGCGTGTTTTTACCTTAAGCATTGAACATCCATGTCATATTGTCATTGTACCTCTCCTTTGCTTATGATTATGCATTTCGATTATGTTTCCTATCCTTTGCTAGCATTGTATCCCATATACTTATTACATTCAAATGTACTAACAGATACTCTATGCCCACATGATATCACCATGTAGGAACTGGAGCCCCGCTTGAGCATCTCCGCCCATGTGGATAGTACAATTTCACTCAAGCTTGTTGGTGAGTCCTCCATTCAGTGGATGTTGGTCTATGTTTCTTATGCTATGTATTGATACTTTCTTCTTTATTGCTATTTTGACTGTGAGGGTGAGCCCAGTTGCTTTGTCTTGGCCTCCGCTAAGTATCTATGTTTAGAGGTGTTGTTGGACAAGTTTTGTATTATGCTTCAGCTTTGACTCACTTATGATATGAGAAACTTCAAGATTCTAGAATCTTGTATGAGGGGCAATTACAACTCGTGGAGTGTTCCATAGGTCGTAAAAGCCACTCGTAAACCAGAAAAATTAGTTACCTGAGTTTCTAAGTCCATCAATACAGACCTTATACAACTTCTTTCAACCTATCCTACCAGCATCGAAGTGATACGCACACACCCACATGATTTTTAACACACAACCCAATAGCCCAACATGATAATTAACATATGTGTCCCATCAAAAATAATTGAGCATGCTTCCTTAACCATGCTAACCCTGTATGAATGAATTCACATCAATTCACATGCACCTATGTCATCACACACCGAATATCACACATATAATCAATTCATTTACATGGTGAGTAACTACATGGGCACCACAAATACAATAATCAAATATGCCAAATGACAACTATACCAAATATAGGTTGTAGACACATATTCAAACTTAGGAAACCAAAATTTAATTATCAACGTGTCAATTTTCACACGTGGGTTTATGTCTAACACAACCATTCTTGATATAATTTTCAGTTTAACCATACAAATATAGGTAAATCAATGGTATTGTGTTAATCAAAAACTTACTAATTTATGTGATTAGATTGTAGAATATGAAGGAAGTGATGAGACACTAAAAACCCTAGATCGCCAGAAAAATCTTGCTGGAAAATAGAGGGGTTGTTGCCATCTATGGTCAAAAGTTTTGGGGTAGGGTATGGCTGGGCACTCTTTTGTAATTTAGGGCTAAAATGGGTCGAAATATTTTGACCCCAATATTTATACTTTGACTGGCTCAATTTAAAACTAATGGGCCTAGACTCTATGATACCCCGATTACGGGACGTAGAATGTTTTACGGCTCATGAATTATATTTTCATAGTATATCCAATCGTAGTTTTTAGGACAGAGTTTCACAGACCAGTCTACAAGTTGTAAAATGAACTACAACTTGTAGAGTTGGTCATAGAGACCCCAACACTTAGTTAAATATTTGAAAAACTTACCTGGGATCCATTAACCCTATTAACGACCCATAGTGGTATCTATGGATCATAAAGTTGGCTCGTGAACTAGAGTGCATAATATTTTTCTTACTGGAAATGTCTACGAGATGGTGTATGGGTCGTAAAGTGATTTACAGCCCATAGAACCAATTGTAGAGGCATATTCAGATGCCCTTCTCAGCCAAGAGTAGGTGACTTAGCCATGTACATATACATTCTTCACAGAACACACAGTTACCCTATATGCCACCAGTCTAATGTCCAAAATTACAACCAAGATTCAAGAAAATAAACTACCTATGAGTTCAAAAAGTGAAAATTAAGCTATAACTATAACTATTACATCAATAACATTGAGTTGCCTCCCAAGTAGAAACTTATTTATCATCGTGGCACGACTTAGACAACTTGGTTACTCAGACTTCACCAATTGCCCAAACTTTATTCTTCAAATCATCTGGCCTCTTCATCGACTTACAGATATTGAAGACAACTTCTTTGTTGTGTAATCTAAACCTGAGTTTACCAGCTTCTATATCAACTAGGGCTTGCCCAGTGGCTAGGAATGGTCTTCCCAAGATGATTGGGACATTGAAGTAACTTTACAATCTAGAATCAAAACCTTTGCAGGGAATATGAACTTTTCAACCTTTACAAGCATATCATATAGTATCCCTATAGGCTTTTTCACTGTGCAGTCAGCCATCAACAATCGTACACTCATCGGGGTAGGGGCTCCCAATCCTAGCTTTTTGAAAACTGCAAGGGGCATCAGATTAATACTGGCACCTCGATCATATAGTTCCCTTGCAAACTTCACATTTTCAATGGTGCAGGGTAAGGTAAAAGCACCAGGATCTTTTTGCTTTTAGACCAATGACCTCGTAGCAATTGCACTGCAATGTTGAAGCTCTTAGGGGAGCTCCTGACTTATAGTGAACTTCTTCATAACCATGTCTTTCATGTAATTTGCATACCCTAACATATTCTCCAACAAAAATTGATATTGATAGAGAGTTATTTCAGCATGGAGAGAAACTACTTGAACTTGCCTTCCTCTTCCCTCTTTTTAATTCTTTGAGCGAAGGGAGGAGGAGGCCTAGGAATTGGCTTCAATATCTATGTCATATCAGCAGCTTCACTAACTCAATCCTTGCCACGATCATCTCCTATATCTGTATCCTTGCTTGCAACTATCTCCTCTCGAACATCATCCTCATCAACAGCCATACGAGGATTAATGATGCCCTTGCCACCATTAGTAACCTCCATGCATAACTCTTCATTCTTAGGATTCTGAACTGTGTTTCTAGGCAGTGTACCCTTTTGACACTGATTCAGTTGAGTCGACACTTGACCAAACTGTTGCTCATAAGTTTGATACCTTGTATAAAACTCATTGTGGAGGAAAAATCAGACTATTCGGGGTCAACAAGAAAGAAAAAGACTGAAGAAAATTATTTATTTGAATATCTTATTTCCTATCTGAAAGATCCTGTCTTTCATACTTTGGTGGGAGCCGGCGACCGAAGCCCCTGGGGCGTAAGCCTCCCACCGCGGCCCCTGCTTCTTCAGGTGGAACTCCAGGTGGTGATACATTTATATAAAACTTCTACCCTGAGCTTGGATGGCGGCTCAAGATCCGCCTCTATTTGATAATAACAAAATATGACTCAATTTTCCATTTAATACTGTACATTTCAAATTTCATCCCCCTTAAAGTCTCATCCTATTTCTCAGCTTTCTTCAGTAGGCAGTCAATCATCTCTTTAACTCTACAACTACTAGCACCTGTGTCGTAGTTATGTGGTGGCACATGTAAACTATTTTTGTAACCATCGCTATGGACCCAATTTTCTTCTCTCTCTTGGCCCCGATTCCTATCATAGTATCCTCTGCTAGTTGTCCCTAAAAGCTCTATCACGACTGAATTTTTCACCTTGGTTTCCTTGACCTTGGTGCTAATAGTCCTGATTAGATCCTTAGGAATTGGTCTTAAGTCCCCCGTTTGATCAGTAATAAAACATATTTTCTCCTCATAGTAAGGATCATCATACATGGGTGCATGTGGAAGTTGATGAACAACTGCATTAACTCACTCCTCATTCTACTTCATCATTACCTCCATGACTATATGGATTCAGGCAAGCTCTTGCATAATCCCTTCATTTATCTTAGCTTGCTCCGAGCCAATACTAACAGCACACGGACTTTTGGTAGGTGCTCTCTCTCTTTTCCCCCATGCACAATTGGTCTTGACTACTCTCTCCATTCTTTCAACAATCCTTATAAATGGCTAATCTAATAACATGACCTCTATAATGGTGTCAACATAAGTTTGACTATTTTCATAAAGGGCATGGTAAAAGATCTCCACCAAGGCATCATCAACAATTTTTTGATCGGGAATACTTCTCAAGCACTTAGTAAATTGCTCCCATATAGTATTGCTTGAATCACCAGGAAGTTGCTCAAAGTTGTTGATCTGATCTTTCAACTTGAGCTTCTTTGATCTCGGTATGTACCTCTCCAAAAATGCCTTTTGTAATTTATCCCAACTGGTGAACGAACTCTGTGGGAGCTCAGATAGCCATAGTGATGCATTGCCTGTAAGATATAATAGGAAGATACAAAGTCCCACAACGTTAATAGACAAATTTTATGTTCCCATCACATTCTTACAGACAAATGCAATGTTGTGTAGATGGCTTTGAGAATCCTCCGATGGTAACCATATAAATAGCCCACAATTTTGTAGCATTTGAAGCAACCCACTCAAAACCACAAACTTTGTGTCAACTGATGGTGGTGGTAACACAATAGCTCCAGTAACCTCTATAGCCATAGGATTCAGCCTATATTGATTCCACTGATAAGCGTTGGCATTGAAATCCTATGGTTTTGGAGCAGCATGCTCAAGAGGAGGTGGATTCTTATGGTTAGCATTTTCATTCTTGTTCCTATTTAGAGCTATGTTAGCCGCATTGTTGGTGTTTTCTTGGGCTATCCTTCTTAATGTTCTCTAGATATCTGTGTCAAGCAGAGCCAAAGATCTGTCTCAACTTCGCGTATTGGGCATACACTATACTTATAACCTAAAAAAACAAAAATAACAAAAATTGTAAAATGAGAAAAACAAGGATTAATACGCAAATCACTAGAATTAACCAAGTCTACTTGTATTACCTGGCATCAGCGCCTACATCTTGATGTCACCCAAGTTACACCTCCTTTTTGTGGATAAAGCGGTCGTTATTAAGAAATGGAACCTAACATAGGTTAAGGTCGAACCCACAGGGAATCCATAGACTTAGGAGAATTCAATTAATGAAATTTGAGTGATTAACCATTTATCTCCCGAAGGGGGAGGGGGGAGGGTTTGCAATAACAAGTAGAAAACTAAACCTAACTAACACAATAGTTTAACCAATATGCAGAGAAACTAGGGTTTTGTGTGCCCCATGATTCCCTAACTTAAAATTATTGGATAACTTAATTCTTTTCTAGTGTGTAGCATGCAGGACAGTGAGTTATGTACACCCAACCTTTTGGTCTAGGATAGAGGTGAACTTCACTATGTGACTTGGCTCATCTCTGTAATGTGCATTATTAACCCTTACCTATTAGTCCCAGTACAACCTCTCGTTAGCCCAGTTCAGTTGATAAGACGAGAACACATTAGTCAGATCTTGTTAATTAATCTCTTTTCCTATTCATTACTACCTTGGTCGAGTCAGTAACACTAGGCGGGTTCTAATATTGGCCTCCACAAGTAAACATACAAAACGAAGAGAGTTAACTGATACATGCGTGCACTCTTTCCAAGAATTATCAATTATCTGATTTTACTTTGTCAGTTCTTCATGGTTCCCACAACCCTAGTTGTGGATTTAGCTACTCATGGTTTGTGTAGATGCAAGACTTATGAATTGGAATAACATAATAGTGCACTTACATAATTGAATTAAACTGAAGAAAATCAAAGATTCAATACGAATCACAAGATTATAAGATCAAATCAAAGTACAAGTGTTTCTCAAACCTCTCCAATGTTTTCTCTATGCAATCTCACTATTTTTTCTTTCAAACTATTCAACTCTCTGGAAACTTAATGAAAAATAACCTAAAAATCTATTTATAATATTTAAAATACAAGTCCTAAATAAAATAGGATAACTGGGTCGGCACGCCTCATGAATGCCTTTACGAGCCGTATTGTGTTCCATAGCCTATAGTCAGGCTCTCGTACATTGTTGCTACAAAATTGGACTTGTGATCTACAACACCTCTCTACGGCTCGTAAAGTGTTCTACGGCCTAGAGGGGGTTTCGTTTGATGAATATTTAGAAAGTCCATCTTCTATGACCCTCAGGGCTTGACATAGGATCCACGACTCGTAAAGTAATCCATAACCTATCTGCATGTTCATACAATAAAATATAGAAAATTAGCCTTTCACTCGAATTGTCCACGAGACCTCCTTCATGGCTCATAAAATGCGCTACGGCCCGTAAAGGGTCTCGTATATCATCAACAACTGTAAGTTTTACATTTTCTTCCCAAAATCAAGGCCAACCCTAGAATCCTTCAAATATAATACAATAATGCATAAAATCAACTAACATTGCATTGATAACTCACAAAATTCCAAGTTTTAAGCATCAATAGTATTATATTTTGACAGCACATCAGCATGTTAGACTCCAACTCCCAAGTGGCCTTATGAACAGAACAGTGCCTCCACTGAACCTTCACAGAAGGAATATCCTTGGACTTCAATATCTAGACCTACTTGTTCAATATGGCTATAGGCTCATCTTCAAAGGACAAAATTAGACCCAACTCAACAAAGTCATAAAAAATCATATACGACTTATCTAGAATGTACCGGCGGAGCATAAAAACATGAAAAATAGGATGAACAAAAGATAGTCTCGGTGGTAAAGACAAGTCATAGGCTACCTCACCAACTCTCTTAAAAATCTCAAAAGGGCTAATGAATCTAGGACTAAGCTTGCCCCTTTTTCCAAATCCCATCACACCCTTCATGGGTGAAACCTTTAGCCAAACACTATCACCAATAAAGAAATCTAGAGGCCTAACCCACTTATCAACATAACTCTTCTAGCAACTCTGGGCTATCAAAAGTCTACTCTGAATCAGTTGGACCCGGTCCATGGCAACCTGAAGCAAATCAACACCCAACATCTCATTTTAACCTAAATCAAACCAAGGCCTGAAACAGTGTCATCTAGATGCTGGAAGGGTAACTATTGTTATATACAAACTCTGTCAAGGATAAGTTTTAGTCCCATCAGGCCCCAACATCAATAACATAGGCTCTAAGCATTTCCTCTAACACCTAAATGGTGCGCTCTGACTGACCATCAGTCTGAGGGTGAAAAACTAAACTCAAATACACTCTAATACCCGAACCACGCTATAAACCCCGCCAAAAGTGAGAAGTAAACACAGACCCTCTGTCTGATACTGGCACACCATGCAATTCGACAATGTCACAAATATACAATCTAGCCAACTACTCTGCACTGTAGCTAGTCTTCACCGGTATGAAGGGTGCTGACTTAGTCACTCAATCAATGACCACCCAAACTGAGTCAAACTTTCCTAAGGCTATGGGCAAACCTGTGACAAAATCCATGGTCATTCTCTCCCACTTCCACTTATGAATAGGCATCCTTTGCATTGATCCACTAGGATTTTGATGCACATATTTCACCTGTTGGCAATTCAAACACTTGGCCACAAACTTGGTTATATCTCTCCTCATTTAAAACCACTAATAGTGTTGTTTAAGATCATGATACATCTTAGTCATACCTAGATAGATGGAATATCTAGCACAATGGGCCTCCTTTAATATCAGTCTCACCCATTCTCCAACTTTAGGCACACAAACTCTACCATGAACCCTCAATACACCATCAACATCAATAATAGCCACCTTGGCTTCATCTCTCAATACTTTATAACAAATCAGGCATAATCTGGGGTCGTCAAACTGTTAAGCACATATTTGATCAAGAAAAGAAGATCTAGCCTCAATAAATGCCAAAATAATTTGAAGAGGAGAAATGTCCAAACAGACCATATGCCTTGCAAGTGACTGCACCTCTATAGTTAAGGGCCTCTCCTCAGCCCTTAAGAATTCCAAACTCCCCATACTAGTAGCCTTTCGTCTCAAAGCATCTTCTACCATATTTCACTTCCTAGGGTGATAGAGAATAGAGATATCATATTCCTTAAGCAACTCTAATCACCTATGTTGTCTCATGTTAAGATTAGGTTAAGTAAAGATATATTTGAGACTCTTGTGATCGGTAAAGATCTCATAATGCACCCCATAAAGATAATGTTTCCATAATTTCAACATAAACACAACTACAGCCAACTCCAGGTTATGGGTAGGGTAGTTCTTCTCATGCACCTCTAATTGTCTACAAGCATAAGTTATCACTCTCCCCTTTTGCATCAATACACCATCTAAACCCACACCGAAGTATCACAATATACCACAAATAAAACTCCCTCCTCAAATAAAGCAAGAATAGGTGGTGAAGTCAAAAAATCTTAGAGCTTTTGGAAGCTCAACTCACGATCACCCGACCACCGGAATGCTACAACCTTTTGAGTCAATCTGGTCAACGAGGCTACTATAGAGGAGAAACCCTAAACAAAATGCCAATAAGACCCTACTAAACTATGGAAGCTCCAAATCTCAATCACTGAAGTAGGCCTAGTCCATTCACGAACAGTTGCTACCTTGGCCAGATTGACCATAATACCCTCTTTTGACACAACATGGCCAAGAAATGCAACAGACTCAAGCCAAAACTCACACTTTGAGAACTTAGCATACAACTTCTCTTCCCTTAATCTCTGAAGTACAGGTCTCAAGTGTTGAACATCATCAGCCTCAATCTTGGAATAAACCAAGATATCATCAATGAACACAATGACAAAGATATCTAAATAGGGCGTGAACACTTGGTTCATCAACTCCATAAAAGCAGTCGGGGCATTAGTCAACCCAAATGACATAACTACAAACTCATAATACAAATAATGGGTCTTGAAAGTTTTCTTCATGATATTATACTCTCCAACTTTCAATTGATACTAACCGAACCTCGAGTCAATCTTAGATAACACCGAGGCACCCTGCAACTGGTCAAAAAGATCATCAATGTGAGGCAAGGGATATTTGTTAATGATTGTCGCTTTGTTAAGCTAGTGATAGTAAATACATAAATCCATAGTGTCATCCTTCTTCTTCACAAATAATACAAGAGCAACCCAAGGGGATACACTTGGACGAATAAAGCTTTTCTTTAATAAATCTTCCAATTGTTCCTTCAACTCCTTCAATTCAGTTGGACCCATCCGATAACGAGCAGTAGATATGGGCTTAGTGCCTGGATCTACATCAATAGCAAAGTCAATAACATGATCTGAAGAATTATCCATCAAATCCGTAAAAAATAATCCATAAACTCTCCAGCAATATTGGTAGTCTCCAATGATGGGGACTCTTAAGAAATAACGCGAACGTGATTTAAATATGCAAAACACCCCCTTCTGCATCAATCGACAAGTGTGTATATAAGAAATAACATCCTTAGGATAGGAACTAGGTGCTCCAATCCATATCAACTAAGGCAAATTGGGACAAGAAAAGGTCATGATCTTTGCATGACAGTTAAGAATAGCATGATAAGGCAACAACCCGTCCATACCCAATATCACATCAAAATCTACCATGTCCAATAATATCATACCAGTAATAGTATCTCTCCCCATAAAAGTCACAACACAACCCCTATAAACAAGATTCACCACTAAAGATTCACCTACCAGGATGGAAATACAAATAGACTCAGCAAGCGGCTCACACAAAATATTAATATCAGAAGAAAAATATGCTGACATATATGAATAAGTAGAGCCTAGATCAAATAAAAATAAAGTTGAATGGTGACATACTAGAACCACACCTGTAACAATTGCATCAGAAGCCTCTACATCGACACTGTCAAGAATAACATAGCAAACTCTATGACAACCACTAGCTTGTGGGCCTCCATGAATACCACCTCTCCCTGTACCATAACCTCATCTAGTACCACCCTTCATACCCTTAGAGATGTCTTTAGCTATTGCTTGAGGTCCTCAAGCCTGAATAAGAAACACCCGATATGGACAATGGTTGGCAAAGTGCCCAACCTCATCACAAACATAACAAGCCTTGGGGTCAAGCCCTTGAGATGACTATGTTAAAGAACTACCATGCCTTGGTGCATTACACACTTGAGCAGATCTGTATCTATCAACACTATCAAATGCTATATGAGCTGTTCGAACTTCCCGGCCCTGATGGCTCTGCCTTCGAAACTGCCAATCTCAAGGCGGGTGCCTACCAAATTATCCATATCAATGGAACCTCTTCCCCCCTATCAATCCTGTTTGATACGCTCTATAATACAACCATGATCTACAAAAAAGTAGATAGTACCTCCAGCTAACACCAAAGAAGTTGTAGCCTCCTAAAGATACCTTGTCAAGCCCTTGGTAAACCATCGATCCTCTCAAACTCAGTAGGAATGTAACACCTCTCATGCCCTTTGAAAAATGCCCTATAGTATATTTCTTGAATATACCAAAATTTGTACATAATTTTGAAAATCTGACTTCATATTCATTTTATGGGGTGAAAATTGTATAGAAAAGAGGTGGTCTTCAATTTTAGATGTCCCATAGCAAAAACGGTATGCAGCCAGTCCGTGTCACGGACTTGTAGCCATTATTGTAAAATTGCCTAAATCCATTCTTGGGCCAAAATAGGGGAAAACTTCCTTGCTAGAAAATGTACTACTCCACTGCAAGTCTATGTCGCAGACATATCACGGACTAGTTCAATAAGTTCCTTAATTGTTTGTTTTCACTTAAGGTAATTGTGTAACAAGCCAATGCCTATATATGCGAGAATACCTTACTCTTCAGTCATTTTCAATCCCTAGAACACTCAAAATCCCTCCCAAAATATCTCCTAATTCCTCACAATTCCCTCATCTAAATCCAAGAATCTCAAGAACTTTCTTTGGAATTTTAAGAACCAGATTCAAGACCAAGTGTTCCTCAAGTCTTTCTTCAAGAAAACTCTAACATTAAGGTATGTGGGCTTCATTCATTGGGATTCTTCCACCCATGAAGCCAATCCTTCTCATTTACTAATTTTCATGATTCTTAAGGTTTAATACTTTATGGGTAAAATTTATTATGCAATATAAACATGATTTGAGTTTGGATTCTTCAAGTATTGATTGATTACGCATGAATATCTATTTGAAGGCTTTTTCTATGTGTTGACTTGTATATATTGAAGCTATGCATGATGTGAACTATTTAAACTACAGAAGATTATGAACTTTTAAGATGAATTTCATGACACCCAAATTGGGCTTTCTTCTACAATGTTAGTGGGTTGAATTGAATGATTTTCAAATGAATTGATTTTACACCTCTCTTATGTTATACTCTTGAATTGCATGATTTTAATCATATGTACATATAGCCACCATATTTGACAAAATTCACATGACAAGAATTGTTATATTGATAAAAGACTATTGCATGTTTTGTAAGACAAGCATGATATGATAAATTATGGGCTCCTAAGCATGCAGTTAACTCATAAAAAGTTCATATGATTTATAAGTAAGATGATGAGCCCTGATAATGATTTTACACTTATGCTAGTGAATAATGTATACATGAAGAGGTCAAGCATGATAACCATTTCACCCTGATATAGAAATAAAATCTCACTAGATAGGATCAAGCATATTATAACCCGCATGTGTCATTCAATGCCTGCTAGAAGGGGTCATGTCCATAAAATATTTTACCCTCTAACATAAGGTATATGCTCACTTGTAGGGAGCAAGTATATGAATGAGCTACTCATTCCATATTATTATGTTTTTATAACTCATTTAAGTTATGATTAAATTTATGATTATGTTAAGTATTCTGTGAGATTAGACTTAGCACCGAAGGAGGCTTAAGGTGTGGGCTCAACCAAAGCGGTCCTTATATAAAGTCTTAGTCTATTAACTATGTGCCACCATAGGGTCATAATATTTTCTCTAAACGGAATTTTACTAGTAGATCTAACTAGGACAAGTTACCCACTATGTGGGGTCAAGTTTAGTTTACCTTGGCAAGTAGACCACTCCTTTTTCGTGAGGAAACAAACATCAGGATTCTAAGAAATAGCTTGCTTAGTCTTATATATCGGTCAGGGTTCCCTCCCATATTTGTATGTTATGTTATTTAAGTTTGTCTATCTATATGTATAGTTTAGCTCAAGCATTGGTCATACATATCAATTGGTCTTTTATTTATTGATTATACTTATGCATCTTGTTAATTATGGATTATGTCATTGTTGTATTTCACCTATCATATTTAGTACATACAAAGTACTAATGCATACTTCTTTGCCTTTATGATTTAACGATGTAGGGACTAGAGCTCCTATTTACCCTTCTCCTCCACGTGGCTAGACAGATCTTTTGATGACTATTATTGGTGAGTCCTCCACTTTGGGAATAATCTCCACCCTACTTTTATGCTTTTGTTAAGACTCGTCTATTTTTGGACACATATCTTTTGAGGGTGAGCCCAGAAATGTCTTGGCCCCCATTCCATTCGTATAAGAGGTGTTATTAGATATAGATGTTTATGTGTTAAGCTTGACTCCCATTATGCTTATGTAGTTATGAAAGAATTTCCTTAGTCCCTTTATTCCCCTCTGTGCTTATTGTATATTGATGATGAGATGGAAGTCCCAAGTCCCTAAAACACCCTTATAACGTGAGTTATACTTACCCACCCCTTAGACTTTATTTGTTATGTGATTCATACAAATCATCTTCCCTATAACATCCCCATATTTTGAGTCCAAAGTCCTACTTCCCTTAGAATTATTTGTTACTTGCTTGTTATTTAATTATGCTTCCACAACCAAAGATGTGCAAGTGATATGCTAAGAGGCATGTTTGGATTTCCTATTCATCATGTCACATATTGGCCCTAGGCTTACATTGTGACAAGCTTGGTGTCAAGAAATAGGTTTGTTAATGGTCCTCGAAAATCCAACACACCGCGTCAAATATAGTCTTGTTCATAGTTGTGAAGTGTGCCACAACTATGAATAGGAGGCTATGAAGCATTTTAGGAAATGGTTCACTTTTGCATAATCTATGTCATGCTTTAGATTTAAAATAAGTTTTCTTTCCTAACAGGTGGTCTTTTGCTCCTTTAGATCATGCCGCAACCAATAAGAATGGCACAAAGAGCTCCCACTCCCGAGAAGGGTTCATCCCCTCCAATTCCTCAACCTCCCCAAAAAGAAGGGGTCACGTATGCTGAATTTTGAAATATCATTTCAATGTTGGCACAAGCCATGATTGACCAGTTGAATCAAGGAACCCAAGTTTCTCATCCTCTCATCCCAGCTTCAAGAGTGAGGTACATTATATAGATAAACCCTCTGAGTTCTATGGCACCAAAATAGAAAAGGATCCCCATGAATTCATTGATAAGATATATAAAGTGCTTGATATTATATGGGTGAGTTCGGAGCATAAGGCAAATCCTGCAGCCTACCAACTCAAGGAAGTTGCAAAAATTTGGTTTACTCAATTGAAGTTAGAGAAAGAGAATAATGATTTCATCCCACAAGAGGAATTTAAGGTTGTCTTCCTCAATCGATTCTTTATAGTTGAATTCAAAGAAGCAAATACGATGGACTTCATGAATCTCAAACAAGGCTCCATGAGTGTGAGGGAGTGTTCCCTTAAGTTCAGCAAGCTTTCAAAATAGGCTCCTTACTTGGTTGCCAACTATAGGGAAAGGATAAACAAGTTTATGTCAGGGGTATCTGACTTAGTGAATGAAGAATATTGTACTGCTGTGCTTATTGGTGATATGGACTTGTTTCGGCTCATGACTTATGCCAAGCAACTTGAAAGGGAGAAACATAAGAAGAGAAAGAGTGGGGAGTCCAAGAGGGCTCAGTATGAAGGTGGTTTTAAAGGCGCTAATGGTGGCCATTTCTATCAAGGTCATAAATTCCAAGGCCAAGGATCCTCTAATTTTTAAAATAAAAGATTTTCTAATGATAGTATGCTAAACCCTATGGTTCAAGGTGGCGATGGTGAGATGACTCTTCCAAGGTGCCCAAAATGTGGAAGAAATCATGGTGGAAAATGTTTGAGGGATTCGAATATTTGCTATGGGTGTGCAAAAGTAGGCCACAAGGTTGTTGATTATGCTCAAAACAAGTGTAAAGATGGTCTTCATCAAGTATAAGGTGCTCATATTGATCAAAGGGCACAATAAGGCCAACAAGAGGGTGCTCCACGTCACAATCGATTTTATGCTCTTAAAGGGAGGCAAGGAGTGGATGAGGTGCCTGATATTGTTAATGGTATGTTAAAGGTTTATGATTATGATGTGTATGCTTTATTGGATAGTACTTGTATGTTAAAAGTTTATGATTATGATGTGTATGTTTTATTGGATACGGGTGCCGCTCTTTCTTTCATTACTCTTTTTGTTGCCAATAAGCTTTATGTGTGTTCTGATTTATTGTGTGAACCCTTTGAGGTATCTACCTCTGTTGGTGAATCCATTATGGCTAGAAGAGTCTATAGTGTTTATCCTGTATTTATATTGCACAAAGTCTTGCCTTGTGATTTTGTTGAACTTGACATGGTAGATTTTGACATTATTCTTGAGATGGATTGGTTACATGCATATCATGCTTCTATTGATTGTAAAACTCATAAGGTTAAGTTCCAAATTCCTAATGAGCCCGTCTTTGATTGGGAAGGTCATAATTTGGTGGTTAATGGTAGGTTCATTTCTTGACTTAAGGTCCAAAAATTAATTTCTAAGGGATGCATTTACCATATTGTGATGGTTAGAAATATTGAGTCTAAAGTCCCTCCCATTGAGTCAGTTCTAGTGGTCAATAAGTTTCTTGATGTTTTCCCCGATGAGCTTCTCAGTGTTCCTCCTAAAAGAAAAATAGATTTTGGTATAGGCCTCCTCACTAATACACAACCAATTTCCACTCCCCTTTATTGTATGGCCTCGGGGGAGTTAAAGGAGTTAAAAGACCAATTGAAGGAATTATTAGAAAAGGGTCTCATAAGACCTAGCAAGTCACCTTAGGGTGCACCGATGTTCTTTGTAAGAAATAAAAATAGCTCACTTAGAATGTGCATCGACAACCGGTAACTCAGTAAGGTCATTATAAAGAACAAGTATCCCTTGCCAAGGATGGATGACCTATTTGATCAACTACAAGGGTTCAATCATTTTTCTAAGATTGATCTCCAATCTAGATATGACCAAGTGAGGGTGAGGGAGTATAATATTCCCAAGATGACTTTTCGGACTAGATATGGGCATTATGAATTTGTAGTGATGTCATTTTGCTTAACTAATACACCAACGATACTTATGAATCTTATGAATAAGGTCTTTAAATTCTACTTTGACATATTTGTGGTAGTAATCTTAGATGACATGTTGATTTACTCTGGAAAATAAGAAGAGAATGTGAATTATTTAAGGGTAGTGTTGCAAACTTTGAGGGCTGAGAGGTTGTTTCCTAAATTTGATAAATGTGAACTTCGGTTGAAGGAGGTTGCATTCCTAGTCCTGTAGTGTTGGGTTATAGAATTAAAGTGGACCCTAAGAAGACAAAAGTGATAAAAAAATTGGCCTAGGCCCTTGACCCCAATGGATATTAGGAGTTTCTTGGGCTTAGGGGGGTATTATCGGAGATTTTTGAATGGTTCGTCTTCAATTTGCTTCCCTTTTTATAAAATTGATGTTAAAGAAGGAAAATTTTGTTTGGATCGATAAATGTGAAAGGAGTTTTCAAACTTTGAAAGTCAAGCTTACATCTGCTCCTATTTTGGCTCTGCCAGAAGGGTTAGAATGGTTTGTGGTTTATTATAATGCTTCAAGGATTGGTTTGGGGTGTGTGTAGATTCAAAGTGGCAAATTCATAGCATATGCTTCTCAACAACTAATGGTGCATGAGCATAATTATCCCACCTACGTTCTTGAATTAGCGATCATGGTATTTACTTTGAAAATATGGCATCATTATTTGTATGGAGTTAATAAAGATGTATTCACCAACCACAAGAGTCTCCGATATGTGTTCACACAAAGGGATCCTAATTTAAGGCAAAGAAGGTGGTTATAACTCCTTAAGGATTATAACATGAGTGTGCGATATCATCACGGAAAAGCTAATGTTGTGACCAATGCTCTAAGTAGAGTGTCCATGGAAAGTGTAGCTTATTTTCATGATGGCAAGAAGGATGTGGCTAGAGAAGTTCACTGGTTAGCTAGGTTGCAAGTTAGGTTGAATGAAGTTGAAAGTGGAGGTGTGGTGGTTATTGATGGTTCTAAATCTTCTTTTATTGAAGAGGTCAAGTTCAAACAAGACCTTGACCTTACCTTGCTAAAATTTAAAGCCTCGATGAAGGTTGGTAAAGTAGAGGTTTTCTCCCAAGTGGGAGATAGTGTCCTCAGAAAGTAGGTTATGTGTTCCTAATATTGATGGGTTAAGGGATTTGATTTGAAAGAGGCATATAATTTGTCCTACTCCATTCATCCGATTCTACAAAGGTGTATAGAGACTTGAGGGAGGTGTATTGGTAGGGTAGTATGAAAAGAGATATTGGCAATTTTGTAGCTGGTTGTCACAATTGCCAACATATTAAAGCCGAACATCAAAGGCAGGATGGCCTAGCTCAAGACATAAAAATTCCTAATTGGAAATGGGAAGAGATCAACATGGATTTTGTGATTATTTTACCAAAGACTAGAAAGCACTTTGACTCTATTTAGGTTATTGTTGATAGAATGACAAAATTGGCTCCCTTTCTACTTATTAAAACAACCTATGGTACCGAAGATTATGCCAAGATATATATTCAAAAACTAGTTAAGTTGCATGGTGTTCTAATGTCTATTATTTTGAATCATGGTGCTCAATTCACTTCTCACTTTTGTTGATCCATCGAAAAGGGTCCTGGTACCAAAGTCAAGCTTAGCACGACTTTTCATACTCAAACGGATGGTCAAGGTGAAAGGATAATTCAAACTCTAAAGGATATACTTAGGGCTTGTATTTTAGAGTTCAAGGATTGTTAGGATAAACATCTTCCACTTATTGAGATTGCTTACAAAAATAGCTATCACTCTAGCGTTAGAATGGCTCACTTTGAAGCTTTATATGGTAGGCATTGTAAGTCCCCTGTTAGGTGGTTTGATGGGGGGAAATGGCTTTGTTGGAGCTATATTTCGTTATGAAAACTTTGGAGAAGGTGACATTGATAAGGGAGAGATTGAAGATATCTCAAAGTACGCAAAAGTCCTACTCCTATGTGAGGAGGAGAGATCTTGTATATTTGACGGTCTCACCCATGAAGGGAATGGTCCTGTTTGGAAAGAAGGGAAAGTTTATCCCAAGGTTTGTAGGGTTTTATAGAATCGTGAGAAGAATTGGTAAGGTGCCTACAAATTAGATGGAGATGAGTATGGTTTATCCGATCTTCCATGTATCTTTGTTGAGGAAGTGTATAGGTAACCCAAGTTCTTTATTGCCTTTGGATGTTGTGGGTGTTGTAGAAGATAACTTGACCTATGAGGAGGTCCCAATTGAAATATTAGATAAGCAAGTGAAGAGGTTAATAAATAAAGATGTTACATCAGTCAAAGTCATTTGGAGGAATCAACAAGTCAAAAAAGCCACTTAGGAAGCTGAAGTGGACATGAAGAAGAGATATTAGCACGTCTTTCACTCTATTCAAGCCTAAGGTAACAAATTAAAGCCAATCTATGATTTCAAGTCTTAAATTTCAGCCTTCATGTCATGTATGTAACAAGTTTTGGTGCTTTTGATGTATATGTTAAAATTTTTTGAGAATAATGTTTAAGTGCATGAATTGCATTCATGTTGCTCTTAGCATTTTCTATTCACTCCTCTTATGTATATTCCCTTGTATGTTCGGGGATGAATATTTCCAATGAGAGACAATAGAACACCTCTCATGTACTTCAAAAAAATTTTCTATAGTGTATTTCTTGAATATCTCAAAATCCATGCATGATTTCACAAATCCGACTTCATACTCATTTTCAGGGGGAAAACTTGTAATTTTTAAATGACCTATAGCAAAAAATATTTTTTCGCTAAGGGGGTTTAACCAGAAAGGGTATGCGATCTGCATCATGAACTTGTCACACACTAGTGCAAAAATGGCCTACACCCATTCTGGGCCAAAACAGGGGGAAAATTGAACTTCGCAAGAAAATGTACTACTCCATTGCAAGTCCATATTGCGGACTTATCGTGGACTAGTTCAACAAGTTCCTTAATTTTCTATTTTCACTTAAGGGCAATTGGGTAACAACCCAATGCATATATGTGTGAATACCTTGCTCTCCAGTCATTTTCAATCCCTAGAACACTCCAAAACCCTCCCAAAAGTCCTTCTAATTCCTCACAATTCCCTCATCTAAATCCAAGAATCTCAAGAACTTGCTTTGGAATTTCAAGAACCCGATTCAAACCCAAGTCTTCCTCAAGACTTTCATCTAGAAAACTCTAAAATTAAGTTATATGGGCTTCATTCATGAGGATTCTTCCACCCATGAAGCCCATCCTTCTCATTTACCTATTTTCATGATTCTTAAGGTTTAATACTTTATGGGTAAACTTTATTATGCATTATAAACATGATTTGAGTTTGGATTCTTGTATTGACTGATTAAGCATGAATATCTATTAAAGGCTTATTCCATGAGTTGATTTGTATATATTAAAGCTATGCATGATGTAAAATATGAATTATTGTGAACTTTTAAGATGGATTTCATGACACCCAAATTGGAGTTTCTACTATAATGTTGGTGGGTTGAATTGAATGATTTTCAAATGAATTGATTTTACTCCTCTCTTGTCTTATACTCTTGAATTGCATGATTTTAATCACATGTACATATAGCCATCATGTTTGATTAAATTTACATGACAAGGATTGTTATGTTGATGAAACACTATTGCATGTTTTGCAAGACAAACATGATATGATAGATTATGGGCTCCTAAGCATGCATTGAACTCATGAAAAGTTCCTATGATTTATAAATAATATGTTGATCCCTTATACTATATTCTACCCTCTTGTGAGTGAATAATGTATACATAAAGGGGTCAATCATGATAACCATTTTACCCTCATGTACAAACTAAAGCTTACTAGATGGGGTCAAGCATATTACAAGTCCTACCATCGTGTGTCATTCAATGCCTACTACAAGGGGTCAAGTTCATGAAATATTTTACCCTCTAGTATAAGGTATATGCTAACTTGTAGGGGTCAAGTACATTGATGAGCTACTCATGCCATATTATTATGTTTTTACAAGACATTAATGTTATGATTAAAGTTATGATTATGCCATGTATTTTGTGGAATTAGACTTAGCGCCGAAAGAGACTTAAGGTGGTGGCTAGACCCAAGGAGTCCTTATATAAAGTCTTGGTCTCTTAAGTATGTGCCAATATAGGTTCATATTGTTTTTCCTAAATGGGCTTTTACTAGTGGATCCAACTAAGACAAGTTATCCACTATGTGGGGTCAAGTTTGGTTTACCTTGGCAAGTAGACCACCCCTTTTCCAGTAAGGACACAAACATCGCGATTCCAAGTAGTAGCTGGCTTGGTCTTATATGTCAGTTAGGGTCTTTGCTCACATATGTATGTTATGTTATGCAAGTTTTACTATCTACATGCATATTTTAGCTCAAGCGTTGATCATACATCTCATATTGGTCTTATATCTATTGATTATAATTATGCTTTTTGTTGATTATGGATTATGTCATTGGTGTGTTGAACCCCGCATACTTAGTAGATTCCAAGTACTAATGCATACTTTTTTCTTACATGATTTAATAATGTAGGGACTAGAGTCCCGATTCACCCTCCTTCTCTAGGTGGCTAGACGGATCTTTTGAAGACTACTATTGGTGAGTCCTCCACTCTAGGGATAATATCTACCCTACTTTCATGCTTTTGTTAAGACTTATCTATTTTTGGATACTTATCTTTTGAGGGTGATCCCGGGAGATGTCTTGGCTTTCGTTCTATTCGTATTAGAGGTGTTATTGGATATGGATATTTATGTATTAAGCTTGACTCCTATTATGCTTATACAATTATGAAAGACTTCCCTTAGTCCCTTTATTCCCCTCTATGCTTGTTGTGTGTTGATGATGAGATGAAAGTTCGAAGTCCCTAAAACATCCTCAAAGCATGAGTCACACTTACCATCCTCTTAGACTTTATTTATTATGTGATTCATGCAAATCCTCTTCCCTATAACATCCCCATAATTTGAGTCCAAAGTGCTACTTCCTTTAGAATTATTTGTTACTTCTTTGTTGATTAATTATGCTTCCACAACCAAGGATGTGAAAATGTTATGCTAAGAGGCTTGTTTGGGTTTTTTTGGGGTTTCTCATTCACTGTGTCACATCTAGGCCCTAGGCTTGGGTCATGACAATGAAGCTAGATGAGGCATATCTAGATAAGGCATAAAATCTAGGCTTGTAGTCAGAAACAGACATAGATCCCTTTTGTAGCCTATCAAACTCATCTCGGCAACTATCTTAGAGGTTGTAGGGCACAAATCTCTCCAAAAATATCTTAGCAAATTTTCCCCAAGTCATAGCTAGAGATCCAACAGGTCAACGAGCTATCGCTAACCTCCACCACTCCTTGGCAAGGTCGGTAAACTGATATGAAGTGCAGGCAACTCCATGTGACTCAAGAATATCTAGATTACATAACCAATTTTGGACCTCTAACAAAAAATCAAAAGCTCTATCAGCAGGAGTGCAATTAAATTATGGTGGAGCCAAACTCTCGAAACTCTTCTGCCCCATTGTAAACATGGTTGGACTGGCAGAAGAAGGTGGCACCATAAACAAGAGAGGTGCAATAGATGGAGCAATAGCCAAACTCTGAAACTGAGTACTCGAACTCGGTCTAGATACCTAAAGTGGAGTGATAACAGTAGCAGAAGGGTCTGCTAGAGCTGAAGAAGGTTGAGATGAATCATAGTTAGCTCTGGTAGAGCACTAGAAGGACTAACTGGTGTGGTAGAAACTGATATCTCAACACTAGCTGGGGCTAGAGGAGCTCCCTACAATTTAGCCAATAACCTCATAAATAGCTCCAGAATTGACAGTGTAGTGTTTGGGGATGAGGACGGTGGAATAGGATCCATAGGCCCCTCTGACTCATGAACAGGCTCTGGAGAAGATAATCTAGTCTACCCTCGAGGTGAAGTTTCCCCTCTAACATGTCCTCTGCTCCTGTTCCTACCCCAAACTCTACCTCGACCTCGGGTGGAAGCCACATCAGCTACCTCGGGCTCTTCTTTTGATCGATGGGATCTGGTAGTTGGCATCTACATAGAAGGAGTAGATTAAACACTTTCAAAATGGGTAATACAAAGAAACGCATGAATGGAAGCAAGATGTGAAAAATATTCCTAACAAGTATCTTGTATCCTTTCGAAGATGGGTGTGGATGCCTACAAATTGATCTGTGAGACTCTTCATGAGCCTAACAAAACTAGTGCTCTGATACCAAAATTTTCACGACCCCAAAGCAGTTCGCAACTAAAGTAAGATAAATAAAGCGAAAATAACTCATAAGATATAAGAAAATCTCCCAAAACTTGGAGTCATGAGTACAAGAGCATCTAAAAGGGTATTAAAGGGTAAATACAACTATCACAAAAATAAATACGATACTGTCTCACAATATCTAATACATAGTCTGAGAGATAAGAAGATAAAAGAGGACCCAAAGATCCATGGTGACTCTAAGTTTGAGCCTCACTGCTGAGATCTAGATGGTATTGATAATACTCAAAAGGAATGATCAACTATCCTATCTTGAACCCTGTGCTAGATCTGCAAGAAGGAAAACAAAGTAGGGGTGAGTATACCATTATGTATCTAGTAGGTTCAACCGACTAGGTAAGAGAAATCAAACAAGTATGTAATAATGAAGAACCTTATACCTGCATCCAAAAAGATTAGCACAAAATGAGAATACATGTACCATAGTAATGAGCTAAAATGTCCTCAAGAATCCCATGATGTCATATAACCACAATAAGAAATATAATGCACAACTAATTATGTTAAATACCAAGGTTATTATAGCCTTTACACCTTCCCGTGGTAAATTAATATCAGTATGCCACAATCTTGCCACCTACCCGTAGTCAAGTAGTAATATGATGCCAAGTCCATGCCAACTGCTCATGGTCACGATAAGTGAAACATGAATCTCACCCTTGCCTCTTACCCATGCCAAGGGGTGGTTCCAATGTCAATTATAATGCCCTCACCTCCTACCCAGGTCAAGACATGTACCAAGCCACACAAAATAGATATAAATCAATAGTACAATCCAATTATGCATGTAAACATGTAAAATACCATTACAACCGGAATACTGAAGCATGGAACTCATATTGATTATATGCATCCAAGGATTAATATTAAGTGTCGCAGCTAATGCCCAAACCATTATCATATTTTAAATCATCAAAATTATATCAAGAATTGAGAATATCAATAATATTGAGCCTAACTCATCCAAGTATGCAAGAATATCAATATTATGGACCTAACATGTCCAATATATGCAAGTATAACCATGATACCAGACCTGACTCGTCCAAAAATATACAAATATAATAATGATACCAAACCTATCACGACCCAACAATACAAGTATATCAAAAATATCAAACCTTACTTGTCCCAATTGGTCTCACAAGACTCATTTAGTCACATTCTGTCTCAAGTACTCATCAATTCATCATAATTAAACTCAGTTCATCAATAGGATTAAGTTTAGATCACAATTCGGTTCAATTGGACTCTCTCTCTATCATCATTTTAACACAATATCTCAATTGCACAATTATCCATCTAAATCTCATAATTATCACATGACAAGATCAATAACTCAAATTTAATCCCAAAAGGTTAGATGAACCTACATCGATGTCGAAACCGCACTCGAACAATCTTTCAATCAACTCGAATCCTCAAATTGAGCCTCCAATTGGATCAACCACTATCAACAATAGTTACTATTCATCAAGAGAAGTATTTTGATACCCATATTGACATAGTTCAGACTTAGGGGCAAAATGGTCAAATTTTAGGACAAATATTTGAAAGTCTCAAATCTAGAAATAGACTTCAAAATTTGATTCTACAAGAATAAGGAGCTTGTGGGTGAAAATTTCACTAAAAGTGATTTCAAATCGATGGAGCAATCCTTATTTAAAATTTCAAAATCATAGACCGAAAATCCCCCATGTTATACATTCAAAATCATGAAATTCAAGCTAAAACCAAGATAAAATCCATGAAAACTAACCAAAACAATGTTAAAAATGCTTACCCAAAAAATTTCAAAGAAGACTATCTTTAAAATTATCTCCGAAAGCTTGAAATATTGAAAATGGAGTGAAGTTGGAGGATTTACATCTTTAAAAATGACTCAGCAAAAATGTACCCGACGAAGGTGGACACTTGTCCATGATTGCAGAGAACAAAAATTTATATAGCTCCACGAAGGCAAAGGTTTCTCACGAAGGCGGAGAACAAAAATGGACTACACCAGATAGCCCCACAACAACCAATGCCAAAACTCAAAACGGATCCCCAAAACTCATCCAAACTCAAAATTTCACAAGCTTTATAAGTATCCACACCAGAAATAGTCATCCGGACACAATAGGTTCATCAGAATTCAATTTCGAGGTTTCCATGATACATTTAGCAATGCAAGTCAATTGACTAGTTTAAAACTTAAAATATCAAAACTACCATCGAAAACTCCAAAAATTATGGTGAGATCATTTTTAGTGTTAGTTTCACCATCCAAAACTATTGAAACTGTCAGAATTTCAATCCAAGCTTTTGAACTCCAAATGTTGACCAAAGTCAAACTTTAGTTTTGAAAATGACTAAAATCACATTTTTGGGCCTTAAAATCTCACTTTAACTCCAAATTCAGTTCTGCAACTTTCTGTAATTTTGTTCTGACAATCCAGAGCTAATGAAATTAATGGATCCCCAATCTAACCTTTAAAACTCAGAATAACACAAAAACTCACTTTTTCAACAACTTAATCTTTCGAAAAAATCAAAACTCATATCTTAATTTTTGAAACACGGGATTTTAGTTCTAACCATTCAAATAGTTCAAATTAGGCCCAAAGCAACTTACGAGAGGATAAAATAGTAATTTTCATAGATAAAGCCAAAAATAACCAACCAGGTCATTACACATTTTTAGTTGAGTTTAAAAGTTAAATTTTGATAACCTTTTTAAAAGATGGAGTTTTGCCAAAGAAAGAGTTTTTAAAGTTTTAAATTCAAAAATTTTGAGTTTTACAGGATGGTGGTTAGACCATTTTTGTTGTATGGGATGGATTATTGGCCAATCAAAAATTCATATGTTCAGAAGATTCAAGTCGCAGATATGAGGATGTTGAGATAGATGTGTTGATATACCATGAGTGATAGGATTAGGAATGAGACCATTTGGGAGAAGTTAGAGGTGGCTCCTGTGGCTGACAAGATGAGGGAAGCGAGACTGCGATGGTTTGGATATGTGCAGAGAAGAAGTACCGATGCTCCTATTAGGAGATACTAGAGGTTGGATGTAGGAGTTACACAAAGGGGTAGAGGCAGACCAAATAAGTATTGAAAGGAGGTGATTAGACAAGATATGGTAAAAATTGATCTCACCGAGGATATGAGCTTAGATAGAAAGGAGTGGAAGTCGCGAATTAGAGTAGCAGGCTAATAGGTTAGTAGGGCTAGGTAATGTCTAGTTGTGGAGGTTTAGTAGCGTATGAGGTTTAATTGTGTCTTCATATCTTGTGTTGTCTTCAGCCATGTTATATATGTTATTACTATCATATTTGCATACTATCACATGCTTTTCATTAATAGTCGCTCTTTCTGTTTCCTTTTCTTTTCATTTTATTTTTTCGTATCTAGTTTATTATTCTTATGAATTTTTGAGATAAGACTTCCTAGGAAATAACCTCTCTACCTCTATGGGGTAGTTGTAAGGATTGCGTACGTTCTACCCTTCCTATACCTGACTTGTGAGATTCCACAGGGTATATTGTGGTGGTGGTGGTGGTCATCTTGAGTTTCAATTGTGAGAGTTCAATTTTTTCAATTCCATCACCTTCAGAATGCCAAATCTGGTCCAAGAGAACCTATAGAACTTAATTTAGAGTTAAAACAAAGATTTTAGATCCAAAGTTGTATTTTTCAATTTATTTTGAAACATAGTTTGACTTTGGTCAACATTTAGAGTTTGGAGGCCCAAAATAAAATTTTTGCAGTTTCAGTGGTTCCGAGTGGTGAAATTGACGCTAGAAATGGTCTCATTATAATTTTTGGAGTTTGCAAGGTTATTTTGAATATTTGAGTCCTAAACTAGTTTAAAGGATTTTCATCGAATTTCGAGCAAAGGAGATCTCAAATTCAACTTCTGACGGTTCTATTGAATCCCAAACATCGTTTTTGATAGGGTTCCATATTTGGATTATGCTCATAGGATTCTGAATGAATCATAAGGGTTCATATTGTCATTTATTTGTGTTATGTTTTAGCTAGTGTGAACTGATTTCTAGTGCGATGGAGCTTATGCTCCGCATTCGCGGAGTGTAGTACTCCTTGACCTCCACGTTCGCGGGGCTGGGGCCTGCATTTACTGAGTACTTGTTGTTTCTACTTTGCATTCGCGGAGCATTGAGTTTCCTGGCTTCTGCATTCATGTACAGTGCTCCGCGTTCATGGAGCATTAAACGTACCTGAAAAGTGAATAACTTTAAGTGACGGGGTTAGTGTTTTTCCACCATCTATAATATTTGAAGCATCTTTCTTGGGAGATTCTTCAAGTATTTTCAAGGAAAATCTATTGGGTAACTTATTTCTAACCTATTTCTTTAATTTCTATTGATTAAATTGTGTTTTCACTTATAATTGGGGGCTTTTAATTGTAGAAATTTGGGATTTGTCGAATATTGATTCGTAATTCTAGATCAATGATTTTTACCTAATTTTAATTTTGTTTTTAAAATGGTTTTCAACATTGAATTTCTTATTACTTGAAACATTTTAATGTATTAGTTTTTAGATTTTGGTTACTTATTCTATCATGGAAATTTTGACCATTTTGTCCTAATTTTCACCCGAATTGATTGATTTTAATGTCATTGGATTATTATTTAATTGTGATACTATATCTGAATAGATTGTGGTGATTTGGATTATCATGGAAGGTGAAAGGTCATGGTTTTGACTTGATTTGAGACTTTTTCTAAAGCAAGTAGACTTCTAATCTTTTATTAAGTATGATTGAACCTTGTATACTCCTATGTGTGTGGAATTGAGTGTTTGGGGTAGAATTGTGTACTCATAGGCTTTGATATGAGATTTTAGATTGAATACTTATTCACGTTGTGAAATTTTGACTTGTGAATTAATTGTGGAATGGTGATACATGTGATTGTGGATTATTTGATATTGATACCGAGATGGTACTTATGTTGAAATGTGAATGATATTGAAAGTGTGCTGATATTGAGATCATGATGTCATTGAAACTGTGATGCTATTGAGAATTTGATAATATTAAAACTGTGATAAGACTGAGATTGTGTACATTTCATTCACTACTATTTGTGCATTGGTACTTTAGAGGCTTATACATATGAACCAGCTCTGGGATGGTTGTATCTTTTCATTTTCTATGCTTATATTTCTTATTAGATTGTTTATCTTCCACTTTTAGAAATTTTTTATCTTCCGCTTTTATTATTATATTGAGCTACTTAGGTTTTGGGCTGACTCGTCTTGATGGGTAAGGTGAGTATCATCACATCCGAATTTTGAGTCGTAACAATAATTTCGAAAAGTATAATTAATAATAGAGATCTCATCAATATCAATGTTGTCATATTTATGAGTAAATTTTTATTGATCATTCTACCATATTTGTCATCATGGCCATATGTCATGCAAGTTTTGATGTTATATTTGAAAAATATTTTGATTATTAATTATTTTAACTTCTAATACTTTTATATCATTGTTGAATATCTAAGTTTGACCCTTCACAATGTGCATTAATTATCAAGTTTCTCCAATTTCAAATAATTTAAAATAATTACTTTTAAAATTTCAAAGATACTTTTATTTATTTTCAAGATAATTTAGCTATTTTGAAGAAAAAACTATATACTACTATATTTTTACTAGATGTCACGACCCAAGCCTAGGGCCCAGACGTGACCAGGGAATGCAAAACCTGAGGCAATCCCAAATAAGCCTCATAGCATATCATTACACATCCTTGGTCATGGAAGCAATTAAAATGACAATAAGAGATTAGCATAAACAAGGAAAATTGGGACTAAGGGTGAACTTCCATATCATAAACATCAAGAAACAAGAGAGTCAAGGCTCATATTATAGGTACTTATTATGTCCAATAACACATCTACTACATAGATAAAAGCGGAGACCAAGACAAGCAATCGGGCTCACCCTTATGTTCATAATAATAGGTAATCCAAACATACAAGACATAGTCTAAATATAAGCTTGAGGAAAGATAGATATTGTCCCCAGACTTGAGGACTCACCATAAGCTAACTTGAACAATCCGTCTAGCCACGAGTAGAACCAATAGGAACTATGGTTCCTACATGATGATATCATGTAAGCATAGAGTATGTGTTAGTACGTTTGAATGTACTAAGTATATAGGATGCAACGCAACAAGAGATAGACTTCATAGGCAAAATGCATAATCATAAGCAATAGATAGCATACTAACAATATGACATGTAAGAATGATGCTTGAATTAACTCATGCTTATATCGAACATAATACGAGTATAAGGAGTGACCATTCTTAATGCAAGCCAAGGCTTACCATCCCCTTGAATAAGTGCATAAGGTACGAACCCCTTCATGAGGTTGATGGAGTACAAACCCCAACTGAGATTGACGGAGTACAAACCCCTCATCAAGGTTGATAGAGTACAAACCCCCCATCAAGGTTGATGGGTACTAACCCCCAACAAGGTTAGTCGGGCCTACCACCCCCCGAGATAGGAGATCAAGGTACCAACTCCTCAATAGGTTACCTAGGCCTACAACCCCCGAGCTAGGCTTAGTCATCCCCAGTAATATATATATATATATGTACACACACACACACACACACACTTCCTTCATCATCATATACATACATCCCTTTTCATCATCATTTCATTATCATATAGTCATTCAACTTATGAGACATGTATTGGGCCTTTAATTCCTCAAGAACCCATAACCAGACATTTTATCAAACACTTAGAAGGTGTGTAATGCTAGTGTAAAACCATGCAATTCAAGAGTGAAATCATGCTAGAAAAGTAAGTGTAAAATCTTCAATAGATACTTGATAACACCCTCAAGCAATATATATCAAAACTCTATATCAAATCTTACAATAGATCTTGGATTCATAGCTCAAAACATGCTAAAACAGTTACAATTTCCTAAACCCGAACATAGTGTGCAGTGATTTTCATAATAGATAAGACTCATGAGTAAATCAACTTTAAATCATACAATTTTAGATAAAAGAGAGCTTGGGTATCATGGGTGAAAGAAACCCATGAAATAAACCCACATGCCTTTGCCTTGGAGATGAACTTGATGAGATTGGAGATGGAAACTTGAAGCTTGAGTGTAGTCCTTAAGATCCGATGAGGGTTTTGATACTTGAATTTTGAGAGAAATATAAGCCTAAGGGTTTGAGTGAGTATTGGGGAATGTTTTTGAATGAATGAGAGTGAAAAATGGCTAAGTATAAGTATGTTCATGTATGGGAACACTTAGGCCCAAGACTTGGACAGAAACTAAAAGCTGGCACATTTTAACACTAGGGTGCGTTGCGCCACAAACGCACAGGCCTACTATTTTTGTGCTCACTTTGAAATTTTAAAATTCGCTACAGTTGCTCTAAAATTTGGTTAGACCCTTTCTCCCCTAAATTTGACCCCATGAGCAAGAATATGAAGTTAAATTTTTGATACAATGCACGGATTTTGAGATATATGAAAATTACGATTCCAGACACTTCCAAGACACATTTTCGGACAATTTTGAGGTTGTTTCACTAGACTCACATCATGTGTGTTGCACATAGTTCTTTAGACATATTAGTATATAACAGAATAATAAATGTTAATGAAAAGTCTACATAACCATACTTTATATAGTATTTGTTTCATCTATTAAGAAAGACATAAGACCAAAAAATGTAAGAAATATACTACTTGAAATTTATCTGTCATTCAGTAATATTTAAGTAAGAAATAATTCCCCCCCCCCCCCCCCCCCCCCCCCCCC
>JAOTQJ010155183.1:11901-30061 GCA_025642045.1 Solanum sejunctum | reverse complement strand
AATGGACTAAGTATGTTGGATGGAATGCAAAACAAGAATTAAGTATCATAATCAAAATGCATATCAATATACAATAGGCATAATATAACAATATGACATGCATGATCAATGCATAAGTAAAACATGCTTAAGTATTCATGCTCATGTGGGATATCATATTTGCAGAATTGACCAAGTAAGATTTCCAAAGTACAAACCCCTTGGTAGATCAGTGAGGATAGCACCCATCACCCTAGTGATGTGAGGTACAAACCCCTCATAAAGGTTAGTGATGATAACACCCATCACCATAGTGTTGTGAGGTACAAACCACTCACAAAATTCACACTTGTCATATCTAACATACAATATCTCCTCCCTCCACCTTTGCAATACCACCGTCGAATGACCTATATGCTCCTCCCTTCTATGTGAATAGATCAATATATCATCAATGAATATTATTCAAAGGAATCAAGGTAAGGTTTGAAGACTCTATCAATTAGGTCCATGAAGATGGCGGACGCATCTGTCAACCCAAATGACATTACAACAAATTCATAATGCCCATATCTAGTTTAGAAGGCTATCTTGGGAATATCACGCTACTTGATGATACCCGGACTAAAGATCAATCTTAGAGAAGAAGTTAGCCCCTTGCAATTGGTCAAACAAGTCATCAATTCTTGGAAGCGGATAGATTTTCTTTATAGTGACCCTATTAAGTTGCCAGTAATCAATGCACATTCTAAGTCACCTATCCTTCTTTTTCACAAACAATAACGGAGCAATCCAAGGTGATTGACTCGGTCTAATAAATGCCTTTTTTAATAAATCTTTCAATTGCTCTTTTAACTCCTTCAACTCCATCGGGGACATAGGTAAGGGTGAATGGTGATTGGTTGAGTGTACAGAAAGAGATCCATGCCAAACTCTATCTCCCTTTAGGGAGGAACACCAAAAATGTCATTTGGAAAAAACATCAAGAAACTCATTGATAATGGGTATAGACTCAATGGAAGGGACTTTGGACTCCACATCCTTAATGCTCACAAGATGAAACAAACACCCCCCTAGAAATCAACTTATGGGATTTAATGCATGGAATGAATCTACCCTTGACCACCACATGTTGACTTTCTCACTCATGGACAATTTTATTAGGAAATTGAAACATGACCCTACGGGTTGTACAATCAATAAAAGCACAGTAGGCATGCAACTAATCTATCCCACATATGACATCAAAATCTACCCTGTCTAATTCAACAGGATCACAAGGTAACAACTTATACAAAATGCAAATAGGACAACATCTATAAACTTTCTAAGCAACATTAGAGGCACCAATAGGATAGACACTTCATATTACTCATGCAACAACTCAGGGACAACATTTAACTTTTTAGCAACAAGAGGGCTAATAAAAAAAAGAGTGGCACTCGGATCAATCAAAGCATACACATCAAAGTCAAAGATTTTCAATATACAAGTAATAACATTGGGGACTGCACCAACCCCTTGCCTTCCATGTAGTGTACAAAATCGGTTGTGCCTTGGGGCACCACCTAGAGGACCACCTCTACCATATGGAATCGTATTTTCACACCAGGACTTTTCCACAGTTTCTTTGGCAATCTATCTTGTTGTGACCAAGCTTCCCACAACTAAAACATGCATTAGACCCCTTCAATCATGGGCCATTATGACCTTTCCCACATCTAGGATACACATCAATAAGAGCCATACCACTAACGCCTTAAGGCCTAGGAAGGTCATTGACAAAACCCCTATTAGTAACATTAGAAGGCCCTTGCCCTTTATGAAATTTTGTACCCTTTTGGAACTTATCCTCAAAACGAACCCTCTTTGCCTTATGGTATATTCTCTTTCCCATATTTTCTTCCTTCATTTGCTCAGCATATATCATCAATAGAGACAAGACCATGTCACCAATAAGCTTGTCGAACTGGCACTCTTCACTCATCAAGTCGAAGACCCCATCACAAATTTATTCATCCTATATCCAGGATCAACCAACAAATGAGGAGCATACTTTGAAAGTTGATTAAATTTGATGGCATACTTCTCACACTCATCGCACATTGTTTCAAATTTATCAACTCTACCAACTTTGCTTCCCTAGGCTCAAGAGAGAAAAACCCATAAAGAAAGGCCAATTTGAACTAATCCCAAAGCACCACATTACCAAACCCCTTATCAACCTTCAATTGTCTATACCTAATTTGGACTACCCCTTTGAGTTAGTATACCGCCCAACTTAAACTTTTCATTCGGCCAAACATTCATGATATTCAATGTTTCATAGACCTCATCAATAAACTCTTGTGGATCTTCATCCACCATTAACCTATGGAAAACCGGAGGATTCATTCTCATGAAGTGTACTACCCTAACTCCCAGGGTAGTAGTATAAGGTCTTAGGCTCCTTGTTGAAGTTGGTTGCCAACAACTTGGGCAAGCATAGTAAGAGCATCGTAGAGCTCGCCATTGGTAGGTTGCTCCTCCGGTGTTTTGGCCTGTCTTCCTCTAGTGTTTGGCATAATCTAGCATAACAAATAACAATTGTTAGGTCGGAAAACTTATCACAACACTATAGCATGACTTAGAACATGAAGAGGGGAAATATTTCCTAAAACTCCCCATAGCCACCTATTCATAGTCATGGCATACTTCACAACCATGAATAGAACTCTAATCGAACGTAGTGCGTTAGACTATGAGGATCTATCAATGTAGTTCTCTGATACCAAGTTTCTCACAGCCCAATCCTAGGGCCTAGAAATAACAAGGAGAATAGAGAACCTGGAGGGGCCCCAATCAAGCCTCTTAACTTGTCAGCACATCATCTGATGTGGAAGCATGTAAAAAAAGGCTTAAAGTAAGAATATAGGGTCAAAGTCTAAGGGATAGCTTGCAACCATCATCATGAAGTGACAAAGAGTCAAAGCTCATGCCATAGATACATAACTTATCCAACAAATACCTCTAAATACATATATAAGAGCGGGGGCCAAGACAAGGTAACGGGGCTCACCATAATAGTCAAAATAAACAATAAATATGAATGTATCAATACATAATAGAAGAATCATAGACCAAGGTGCCTCAAAGTGGAGGACCCACTAACTAGCTTGAATAGCACCAACTAGCCATGTGGAGGATGATGATGATAAACTTGTGCAGTGGTTCCTACATGGTAAATCATATAAGCATAGTGTATGCGTTAGTATATTTGAATGTACCAAGTATGTAGGATGCAATGCAACAAGAATAGGTATCATAATCAAAATGCATACCAACAGACAATAGGCATAATATAACAATATGGCATGTATGACTAATGCTAAAGTAAAGCATGTTTAACAAACTCTTACTCATATAAGATATCATATGTGTAGGATATACCAACTTACATTTCTAAATGTACAACCCTTTGGTAGGTTAGTGATGATGTGCCCCATCACTTAGGTGGATGAGTACTAAGGCTCATCTGAATTGGTGATAATGTCACACGATCACCTAGGTGGATGAGTACTAACCTTTATCTTAGTTGATGAGTATAAACCCCCATCTTAGCTATCCAAGTTATTAGACCCTCCTCCCCCCCGAATTGGGCATGGTCTAATGCAATACTTTATATAGAATCTATCATAAGCATAAGCTCATTTTATTATCATAACATCATTAATATCATATCTCATGCTTTGGACCTTCAATCCAATTGTGACATACTATAACTTTATGTTCTTATGTATCCATGTTTAAAGCCTTATTTGACTAGTTTGTGGATGTAATAGATTCATGGGAGACACCTAGTACCTAAACGAGTTCAAGACTTACCTCCAAGTTGGGTTTTGGGTGTTGTTTTATATATAGGTCAACTTTAAACTAGCACAACTCTTAGAATATTTAGAACTGGGTGGACCACGACATGTAAAATGAAATCCCTATGAGTCATATTTGCAATGCACTTTGTTTTACCTCATTCTAATGTCGAATGAAAGAGTTATGACTATGTACTTGAGAACCGTCATGCAGTGAAGCCCCACGAGCACCCATACATGTAGTGTGGTCTTGTACAGCTCGTGTGAAGGGATACAAGCCATTCCACTTGGGAGTTTGGTGTCCAAAAAAATGTTCTTGTTTAAGTGAGGTGGGATGGACCAGTACACGGTTTGTGTAACACTACACGGTCCGTGAAAGTGGGCGTCAAAATGACGAGATATCAATTTTTTAAAGTTTCCCAACTTCCAATTTATTTACACTAAGGCACTTCACATGGGCAATCCATATGACCCGTGGTGTGCCACACAGCCAGTTAAGTCTATAGCAAGATGACACTTTTCCATTTTTTCCATCCGTTCACTAATGGTATTTTCATAAATGCTAATTATCCTAATAACCCTTTTTGACTTTTTAGGCTATTTTAACAATCCTAGAATACCTAAACTCTAATCTTAAGGACCCAATTTCATTACTCTCATCTCAATCACACTCTCAAATCCTCTGAAGAGTCTCCATAAATCTCCCATTCAATTTAAAGGAAACCTAAGAACAAAATTGGATTCTAAGATCATTTCCAAGCCTCCATTCTTCCCAATCTCAATTCCAAGCAACTCTAGACCTAAGGTATGTGGTGTTGAACCATTGGGTCCTTCCACCCATGATGCCTAAACCCTTTTTTGATTAATATTGTGTGGTTTAAAGTTGATTTTACATGTGAGTCTTGTATATTGAGAAATTTACTACACAATGACTTTATTTCATCAAATTATGGTTGTTTTAGCATGTTTTGAGCTTCAAATCTTGTATCTAATGTTGGAATTGATGAGGGGTTTTGATATGAATGTATTAGGAGTGTTGCCAGGTATTAATTAAAGGATTTACCACTGCTTTTTTCACATAATTTTATGTCTAAATTACATTCTATTTTACCCACATTACATACCCCAAAGAGTTTGATAAAACGTCCGGTCATGCTTTCTTAAGGAATTGAAAGTCCAAAGCATGAGATATGATATGAAAAATGTTATGATGATGAAATGAGCGTATGTACGTAATTATTCCTACATGAGGTGTTGTATTAGAGCTTATTATGAATCATATGTAAAGTGTTGCACTAGACCATGCCCAATCTGGGGTGGTAAGAGCCCGGGTAACTATGTGAGGAGTTTATACTTCACCACCTAGGAATGTTGGGGTGTGTACATCATCAATTGAGGTGGGGGTTTGTACTCATCAACCATACGAGGGTTTTATACTTCACCAGCTGGGATGATTGAGGTGACCATTATCAATCGAGTTGGGGGTTTGTACTCATCAACCATGTGAGGGTTTATACCTCTCCACCTAGGATGATTGGGGTGTGACAAACATCAACCATGTGAGGGTTTTATATCTCGCCACCTAGGATGATTGGGGAGTGATGATCATCAACCAACCAAGTTTGGAAAGCTAGTTTGGTTTCTTCTTCAAATATGATATTTTATACAAGCATGATTTACTCAAGCATGTTTTACTCTAGCATTGATTATACATGCCATATTACTATATTATGCTTGTTGTTTATTGATACATATTTTGGTTATGATGCATATTCCTTGTTGATTGCATCCCGTATAATTAGTACATTCAAACTTACTAATGTACACTCTTACCTACATAATGTCACCATGTAGGAACCGGTGCCCGAGTTGATCCTCATCCTCCACGTGGTTAGGTGGTGCTATTCCAAGCTTTTTGGTGAGTTTTCCATTTTAAGGACCTTAGTCTATGTTGCTATTAAATATCTATTAAGATTCTTTTTACTTTATCATTTACCAATGATTATGAGGGTGATCCAAATTATATATCTTGTCCCCCATCGTTATATATGTAGTAGAGCTGTTGTTAGACAGAGCTATGCATTTATGCCATAAGTAGATTCTAATATTTCTTGACTCTATGTTATGACAAGTCTTCCCTTAGCCTCTTTTTCCCTTAATTCTATTCTTCAAATGTCATTTAATTGTTCCATGACCAAGGATGTGTAATGATATACTATGATGCTTGTTTGGTGTTCTTTCGGGTTCCCTATTCGCCGGTCACGTGTAGGCTTGAGGCTTGGGTCGTGACATCTACAAAGAACCCTATTAAGACATTTTATCAAACACTTGGGTGGGTGTAATCGGGGTAAAAGACCATGCAATTTAGAGATGAAATCATGCAAGAAAATTTATTCTAAAAACATCAATCAATATGTTACAACACCCCCAAGATATTCACATAAAAAGCCTTCATCAAATCCTACAATAGATCAAAGATTTATAGCTTTTAACATGCAAAAATAGTCATAACTTTGCATGGCTTTAATATAGTTTGAACTAAATTTCATAATAATCAAGACCCATTTGTAAATCAACTTTAAATCATGTAGCTAAAGTAAAAGGAGGCTTGGGTATCATGGGTGGAAAGAACCCATGAAAGGAACCCACTTACCTTAGGTTGGAGATGAACTTGGTGAAGATTAGACATGAAGACTTGAAGCTTGAAGAAGAACTTTGAAGGAGAACCTTAGCTGGGGATAAGGGTTTTGAGTTTGGGAATTGAAAATGTGACTAAGAGTTTAGTGAGTATTGGAAAATATTTAAGCTAGTATGAGGGTGAAAGATGAGTAAGTATAGCTGAAAACACATATGAGAGATTTTAGGCCCAAGATTAAAGTCTTGGACTGAAGCTGAAAAACAGTGTCCCAAAATACACAAGGGCGCAACACAGGGGTGCGTCACGAGGGTAACACTAAAACCCCTTTGGAAATCGTACTTTGGAATTTTATAATTGCTAAATCTTTGCTCTTAAATCAGGGTTAGACCGTTTTCTAAAAAATTTGGACCAAGTGAAAAAGACTACAAAGTCATATTTTCAAAATAATAAACGGATTTGAGATATATGAAAATAAAAATTTTGGCCATTCTGGGGCACTTTTTGGGAACTTTTTGGGGTCGTTACAAGTCTTATAGTACCTTTGGATGTTGTGGGTGTGGTAGAAGATAAATTTGACTTATGAGGATTTTCTGGTAGAAATTTTTTATAGACAAATTAAGAGGTTGAGAAACAAGGATGTAGTTTTCGTCATGGTTCTTTGGAAAAACCAGCAAGTGGAAAGTGCCACAGAGAAAGCTGAGGTGGACATGAAAAAATGATATCCACATTTCTTCCACTCTATTCAATCCTAATGTACTAACTTAAGTACCCTATTTGATTTCAACTATTAAGTTTCAGCCCTTATGTCATTCTCAATGCATTCATGTTTATGTTGACAAGTTTATGGATATTTTTGACATTCATGTTGGGATTTTCAAAATGATGTTTACATGTATTTCTTCCATTCATGTCGAGCTGAAATCTTTATGATTATTTCTCTTAGGTATGTTTCTTTAACATCGGTAATGATTATTCCTAAGGGGAAAATATTGAGAAGCCCCAAAAATTTGCCTCGGAATCGTCCGTAATTGTATTTTCCTTATATCTCCCAATCCGAATGTGATATCGAAAATTCGACTTCATATTCTTGATCAGATAGAAAATTTAAGTGGGAAATGGTATAACCCCAATTTTAGAGGGCCCATAGATAAATTTCACTTTCATAAAACTTTCTAAAAGAAAAGGCATCCGTGATGCCTCCACGAGGCAGACCCATCCCGGAGGTGTGTTTGCACTTTCTTAATTTATCTTGTTCAGCCTAAAACATTGGGATCTTGGTCCCATTCCATCTTATGCATGAAAACACACATACTTAGTAATGTTTCAACTCTATATCACTCAATACACTCTCAATAGCCTCTCTAACAATTAACTGAAATGACCCCAAAAAGTGCCTGAAAATGTGCGTCTGAATGCCCAAAATTTTGATTTTCATATATCTCAAAATCCATTTGTTGTTTTGAAAATTTGACTTCATATTCTTGTTGAGGGGTCAAAAGTAAGGGGAAAAAGGTCTAACCCCTATTTTAGAACAACCGTATCAAAATTTTAAAATCCCATTGCAATTTCCACTGAGGTTTTAATGTCGCCTCCGCGTTGCGCCTCTGTGTTATTTGAGACTATTTTTTTCAGTTCGGGTAAAGACTTTCAAGTCTTGGGCGTAAGTATTCCCAAATGTGTTTTTGCCTATACTTAGACAAATTTTACCCTCTTATCATGTTAAACATTCCCTAATACTCATTCAAACACATAGTCATATTTTCACTAACCAAACTTAAGTCTCAAACCCTCATCCCAGGTTAAGGTTTTCCTTTATGGTTATTCTTCAAGCTTCAAGTCTCCATCTCCAATCTAAGCTAAGGTATGTGGGTTTGTTTCAGGAGTTTCTTTCACCTATGATACCCAAGCCTCCTTTTTCTCAAATTGCATGATTTAAAGTTGATTTACAAATGGGTCTTGATTGTTTTGAAATTCACTGCACACTATGTTAAAGCTATGTCAAGTTGTAACTTTTTTACTATGTTTTGAGCTATAAATCTTTGATTTATTGTAGGATTGGAGAAGGAGTTTGATGTATATTGCCTGATGGTATTGGAAGGTATTGATTGATCGTTTAAAGATTGATTTTCTTTCATGATTTAATATCTATATTTCATGCTTTCAAACTAGCATTAAGCACCCTTTAAGTATTTTATAAAAATGTCCGAATGTGGTTTCTTGAGGAGTTGAAGGTCTAATGCATGAGATATCATATGATTGACTATATGATGATGACATAAGCTTATGTATATGAAACATTCTACATAGATTGTTGTATTAAACCATGCCCAATTCGAGGGGAATAATAACCCGAATAACCTAGATGGGGGTTTGTACTCAAAAATCTAGGGAACGGTTTGTACTTGTCCACCTAGTGATAGGGCGACATCATCACTAACACAGATGAGGTTTATACCCATCAACCTAGGTAAAGGCTTGTACTTCTTGTCCTATTGATAGGGTCACATCATCACTAACTGAGAAAGGGGTTTGTACTTATTAACCTAGGGAAGAGTTTTTACTTTCTCACCTTGGTGATGGGGCGACATTATCACCAAACTAGTGAGGGGTTAATACTTCACCACCTAAATGATGGGGTGGCATCGTCACTAACCTACCAAAGGGTTGTACTTTGGAAATCAAGCTTGGTCTCTTGTACACAGATGATATCATATATGAGCATAAGTTACTTAAGCGTGTTTTACTTATGCATTTATCATGCATGTCATATCTTTATAGTATACCTATTGCCTATTGTTATTCATTTTGATTATGATGCTTAATTCTTGTTTGCATTACATCAGACATACCTAGTATATTTTAATGGTTAAAGATATGGAGTCTAATGTCCATTCTATAGAGTCAGTTCTACTTGTAAATAAGTTTCTTGATGTCTTCTCGACCTTCCCGGTGTCCCTCCTGAAAGGGATATAGATTTTAGCATAGATCTCCTTCTCGATACTTAACCTATCTCACTTCTCCTTACTGTAAGGCCTCGACGGAGTTGAGTAAGTTAAAAGAGCAATTGAAAGATTTGTTGGAGAAGGGATTTTTTAGACCTAGTCAATCACCTTTGGGTTCCCTGGTATTGTTTGTGAAAAAAGAAAGATAGGTTACTTAGAATGTGTATTGACTACCAGCAACTAAATAGGGTCACTATAAAGAATAGATATCCTCTTCTAAGAATCGATAATTTGTTTGACCAATTGCAAGGTGCTAGCTTTTTTCTAAGATTGATCTTCAGTTCGGGTATCATCAAGTGAGCCTGAGGGAGTGTGATATTCCCAAGACTATTTTTCGTGCTAGATATAGGCATTATGAGTTTGTGGTGATGTCTTTTTGGTTGACTAATGCACACCATCTTCATGGACCTAATGAATAGGGTCTTCAAACCTTACCTTGAATACTTTATTGTGGTCTTCATTGATGATATTTTAATCTATTTACATAGTAGGGAGGAGCACATGGGTCATTTGAGGTTTGTGTTGCAAAGATTGAGGGAGGAGAAATTATAGGTCAAATATGACAAGTATGAGTTTTGGTTAAAGGAGGTTCCATTCTTGGGTCATGTGGTGTCAGGAGATTGTATTACAGTGGATCATAAAAAGACCGATGTGATTAGAAATTGGCATAGACCCTTGACCCCATCGAACATTAGGAGCTCCTTAGACCTTGCGGGTTTCTATAAAAGATTTGTGAATAGGTTCTCCTCCATTACTCCCCTTATGACCAAATTAGCTCAAAAGAAGGTTAAGCTTGTGTGGACCTATGAATGTGAGAGATGCTTCCATACATTGAAGGATAGACTTATGTCCACTCCTATATTATCGCTCCTATATTATCACTATTGGATGGTCTTGAGGGGTTTGTTGTATATTATGATGCATCTAGAGTTAGTTTGAGTTGTGCGCTAATGCAAAATGATAAGGTCATACCCTACACTTCTAGACAACTCAAACTGCATGAAAGGAACTACCCTACCCATGATCATGAATTGACCATCGTGGTGTTTGCCTTAAATTTTTCTCATTATTACTTGTATGGGGTGCATGTTGATGTCTTTATCGATTATAAGAGCCTCCAATATGTATTCACTTAAAAATATCTCAACTTGAGAGAAAGAAGGTGGGTAGAACTTCTTAAAGATTATGATATGAGTGTGCATTATCATCCGGGTAAGACAAATTTTGTGGCGGATGTCTTGAGTAGGGTGTCTTATGGTAGCCTAGCCCATGTTCATGGTAGTGATAGGGAAATGGCTAGAGAGTTGCATGAATTTGCTAGATTAGGAGTTAGGTTGGAAGAAGTGGGTGATGGTGTTGTTGTTGATGGTTCTAAATCTTCCTTGATTGATAAGGTGATAAAAAAACAAGATCTTAATCCCTCCTTGCTTGAATTGAAGGCTAGGAAAAAAGAGGGCAAAGTGGAGGTTTCCCCAAAGGAGTAGATGGTTCCCATATGTACCAAGGTAGGTTGTGTGTTCCTTGTGTTGATGGTTTGAGCGAGAAGATTCTTGATGAGGCCCATAATTCTTCTTATTCTATTCGCCATGATTCAACAAAAATTTATAGAGACTTGAGGGATGTATTGGTGGGGAGGTATGAAGAGGGACATTGCCAAATTCATTTTGGATTGCCATAGTTGTCAAGAAATCAAAGCCGAACATCAAACATTGGAGGGCCTAACCCAAGACATAGAGATTCCCACTTGAAAGTGGGAGGTGATTAATATAGATTTTGTGGTTGGGTTGCCCAAGCCTAGGAAAGGTTTTGATTCCATTTGTGTGATAGTTGATAGGATGATGAAATCGGCTCACTTTCTACTAGTTAAGACCATATATGAGGCTGAATAGTGTGCAAGGTAAGGTTACATGGAATTCCTTTGTCCATTATATCTGATCATGGTTCACAATTCACTTCAGACTTTTGGAGGTCTTTCAAAAGGTTCTTGGTACAAAAGTTCACCATAGTATGACCTTTCATCCTCAAACGGATATCCAAGCCAAAAGGATAATTCAAACCCATGAACATACGCTTAGGGAATGTGTATTGTAGTTGAGGGGTAGTTGGAATGACCATCTTTCTTTGATTGAGTTTGCATACAACAATAGCTACCACTCTAGCATCGCTATGGCTCCTTTTGAGGTTCTTTATGGGAGGTATTATAGATCATCGGTTGGTTGGTTTGAGGTTGGAAAGGTGACTTTATCTAGTCCATATCTAGTTATGGATTCTCTTGAAAAGGTTAGAATAATTAGTGAAAGGTTGAGAACAGCTAAAGGTCATCAAAAATACTACGCCGATGAGAGAAGAACAGACCTTGAATTTAAATTCTATGATTGGGTTTATTTGAAAATTTCTCAAATGAAAGATGCTGTCCATTTTGGTAAAAAGGGGAAGTTGTGTCCAATGTATGGTGGTCCTTATGAGGTGATAAAGAGTGTTGGCAAGGTAGCTTATGAGTTAAAGTTGCCTAGTAAAATGAATTTTGTTCAAACGGTGTTCCATGTCTCTATGTTGTGATTCATTACAAAACAAATAAACCGAAAAAAGGATTATTTTGTGAAAGAATTTTTGAAATAAATCAGATTGATAAAAGTATCATGTGAAATCTGTGTTAGTGATCCGAATGCATTGAGCCTTTTCAAGTTGTGTGTGTTTTTAAGGATAACTTGACTTATGAGGAGTTTATTCTTTAGATTTTAGATAGCCAAGTGAAGAGATTGAGGAATAAGGAGGTGACATCCATTAAGGTCCTTTAGAGAAACCAACAAATCCAAAGTGCTACTTGGAAGGCCAAAGCGGAGATGCAGAAGTAGTATCCTTATCTTTTCCACTCTACTCAAGCCTAAGGTACTAATTCTATGTCCCCTATGTGATTTTATGTCTTATGTTTCAGCCCCTACGTCATTTATATGCATTCATATTTAAGTAGGTAGGTTTTGATGTTGAGACGTATGTTGAAAATAATGCTGAGATTTTGAAAATAGTGCTTCCAATGTGATGTTGCATTATTGTTGGGGATGATTTGTTTATCATCACTATTGTTGGGGATGATTTGTTTATCATCACTCTTGTTTTGAATGTCTCTTTTACATTTCGGTATGAATGTTCCCAAGAGGGAGATATTGAAACGACCTCGAAAAGTGCCCAAAAATGTGCCTCGAAATGCACAAAATTTTAAATTCTATATATCTCAAATTTTATTTGTTATTTTGAAAATTTGACTTAATATTCTTATTTAGGGGATAAAATTAGGGGGAGAAGGGCCTAACCCAAATTTTAGAACAACCGTAACAAAATTCAAAATCCCATTGCAATTTCCAGTGAGGTTTTTGAATCGCCTCGGGGATGCGCCTCTGTATTATTTGAGACTTTTTTATTTTGGTCCAGGACTTAGAAGTCTTGGAACAAGTGTTCCCAAATGTGTTTTTACCTATACTTAGCCAAATTTCACCCTCATATCATCCTAAACATTCTCTAATACACACTCAAACACTTAATCATATTTTCACTCCCCAAAACTTAAAAGCATGTTTTACGTCAAGAATTGATCATGCATGCCATGTTGATATTATACTCATCCATTACTTATGATTATGCACTTTAACTATATTGGCTTATGTCATGTTGCAATGCATCATACATACTTAGTACATTCAAATATACTAATGTATATTTTATTCCTGCATGATGTTACCATGTAGGAACCATGGCTGCTCACTATCATCTACCATGTGGCTAGTTTTGGCATCTTGAAGATAAGCTTTTGGTGAGTCCTCATGTTCGGTGACACTAGCTATGCTACTCTTGCCCTTATTATCTCTTTATGTTGAACATTTGATATTATAAGGGTGACCTCGGAAAGTGTCTTGGCCCTTGCCTAATCTATGGTAGTGGTAGTTTTAGAACAATTGCTGTATTTATGCGATGATATTGACTCTTGAATGTTTTATGTCTATTCAAGACTTTGATTAGTCCTATTCCCCTTCTTTATGTCTCTTGTTATTGATGTTTTTCTTTCACGACCAAGGATGTGTGATCGATACGTTAAGAGGCATTTTTGGGTTCCTTCGGGTTCCCAATTCACCATGTCACCTCTAGGCCCTAGGCTTGGGCCGTGACACATTTGATAACACAACTATGATAAGAAAAGGAATATCAACAATCCATAATCACTGAACAAGTAAAATAATAACAATTCAATGCGAATGCCCTCATATGAAAATAGTCGCTTTAACACTCAATGAAGATTCCAAAATTTAACTTGGGGACTGTTCAAGCATACTTACTCTCACAAATAACATTCACACATGATGATCAACACCATAGGCTGCCGATAAACTCATGGTTCAGACTTTTGACTAATTGGGCTAGGATCACTTTAGGACTTTATAAGCTTGTAACGCAGGTTCATGAGGCTTTGGTATGGTATTTTGGACAATTAGTGACTAAAGGCTAACCTTGAACCACACTTTTTGACACTTTCACCTTGACACTTAATCGATTCCCCCTTATTCTTCCTTTATCCTTCATATTCTATTTATTTTGGGTATTTTCTTTTTATTTTCAGCTTTTGCTTCATTTTTGACACATCATTTTGGTTGTTCAACTCAATTTCAGGCAATCTTTTCCTTTTTATTCAGCACGTACCTAATTTTCCTATTTTTCTTTCTATTCCCAACTCACCATCTCATTTTTGCAATTTTACCCATATACTGGCCACCGTCAACTTAGACTTTTTGCCTAAATCAAGGTTCACAATGCTTAAGGATAGAGTCGGGCCAATCTCAAGTTATTTCACTAAACAAGGTTGGTCTAATTAGATATTAGGAAAGAAATGGTATACGTAAGGCTTGAATATTCTATAAAAGAGATGAAATTTTCATTTTGTTGGTCATTTTACGTCACAGTGGACTAATTTCAAAGAACAAGGTCCTAAGATCCCTTCCTAGTCCATATAATCTCTAGTCCAACTTAAATTAACACGGCAAGTTCTGAATTAGAACACACGAACATAACAAAATCACCTCACACACATATGAGATTGCATACATAGACAATAAAAACTCATAAAACATTCTTTATGTTTCAAATTGCTCTCACTTCATCAGAAAAAATATAGTCAAATCATTCAATCATTCATGGTTGCACTATAACAGTAACTCTAAATTTTTTGTGGGTACTGATTTTCAAAATATTTCACAAAATATCAAAAACAAGATACAAGTCATAAGTTCAACTACTATATACTACAAATATTATCTAAGACATCATACACATGCTGGTTCAACAAAAATTTATATATCCACGAGGAAAAAGAACATAGGAAAAAAAAACCTCGGGAATAAATTTTGGGTAGTTATGGACTAAAAGGTACTCATACTTCACCCTAGTTCATAGCTACCCACACCCCATTAAAAGATTTGTACGTTGTCCTCAACGTACTATATCTAAATCAAAATAAAGACAAGGGGTCAAAAAACAAACATATCATGGTGCCTAAGCACCGGACTTTGGCTGCCTCTAATAATCTCCCTTCGGTGGGATATTCTGTGCCACAGCCACACTGGATAAGCCAATACCCATCAATCTATACTTTTTCTAGACTTGTCTCCACTCTTCTCCTTCTATCAACATCCTCAAGACTTGCTTGAGCTCATCCTCTGCCTCCTCCACATTAACCTCAAAGGTCTTTTAACGCACAACTGTCACCTTAGTGTCATCATCCTCAATAAGAGTTCTCTTCTCGTGAGCAGGTTATGCATGATCCTTCAAAGAAAATAGATCAGATAGAAACTCCTCTAAAGGTGTAGACTCAGGAACGGTAATTGGAGCCACTAATGAAGAAGTCAAGTCAGTCTTCAACTTTTCTAGTTCCTCAGGAAAGGATGACAAGCCTGATGGCTAGGTCTCGGCTAGTCTCTTCTATACCCGACCCTCAAAGGCATCAACGTAGGCATCTACCATAGCAATATGCTCCTCGACTATAGAAATGGTGAATACCTTGCATTGAGTCTCTGATTTCACAAATGTCTGTCAGACCCACATAAAAATTTACTACATAAGCCGAGACAACTAAGCCTCGATCCATGATAACCTCTGCACCATGGCCTAAAAATCAATAGAGGACATGTGAAACATGCCCGATGTTGGTGTGTCTCCTCATTAATTGGAGCTAGAGTGGTAGTGAGGACAACTATAAAAAAAACCCTCCTATGGTGGCTTCAGAGCAAATGTATCCGGCATAGGAGGAGGTTGTGTCCTCTGTAGCACTATGGGGTTCTCATAATCCTTTATCAGGTTAAGATCTAGAGTATGGAGGGTAGATACCAAATGATCATGATGATACAATATCAGAACCTTGGACACTATTCAGAGTCTGTAGATCAAGATCAAGAATGGCATACAGGTGGTGCTCATATGTGTCAACTCATAGCCCGCTATGATGCTGGCTACCAAAACTGCTCTCTCCTATGTAAGCACATTATCTATTAGCATGGGTCAAATGCGAGATTTATGATTACACACCAAGACTTTGTGGGGAAGGAGACCAAAGCCATCATAATAGGCTCTGTATATTTAGTGAGCCAGTCAAGCTCTGGACCATACTCAACAATCTGTCTGGCAATCTATCTCAACAGTTATGTCCTCTATATCAAATTATTTGCAATCATTGATATCTGTATCTGTTGCACTCTATGATCAAACTCGATAACAACAATTGGACCAGAGAATGTGATTGCATTTTCTATGTCTTAATTTGGTTATATGATGTTAGCTCTAGGTATGGGGTCTTATCGAAGCACTTTATTTCATTTGATTACTCATGCTTATTCCAAAGCATTATTATTTTTACGATCTAGATCCATTATCCATTCATTAGAAACTATTATTGGATATTCTCCAACTAAAAGCCAAAATATGGGTCTTATGGGAGGTTTAAGAAAACATGTACCGATTACCAAAATCACATTTTTATTAGGTACACTTTCTCTTTGTGGTATTCCTCCTCTTGCTTGTTTTTGGTCCAAAGATGAAATTCTTAATGATAGTTGGTTGTGTTCACTAATTTTCATAATAATAGCTTGGGCCATGGCGGGATTAACAATATTTTATATGTTTCGTATCTATTTACTTACCTTTGAAGGACATTTAAATGTTCATTTTCAAAATTATCATGGGAAACAAAAAAGCCCTTTCTATTCACTATCTCTATGGGATAAAAATGAAATTAAGAAGCACTCGGTGGATCAGCTCCTCTAAAATATCAACCCAACATTCTCGAAGTAAAACCTCTCTTAATACAAGATGCATAAAATTCACGAACAAAAGTTGGCATAGCATCCAAGCTTATTTCTCAACCACCTGAGCTAGTGTCGTGTTATTGCGTACTTAAGTCCTGGGACATAGCTCGATCCATTATCCATCAATTGGAGTCCTCATAAATCGACCACATGGTCTTTCCTCACCCCTTTGGCTATAGGCTCTCATCAAATTTTGCATTCATACGCTCGACACCCCATCGATGAAGGTTAGGATTTCGTGCTGAAGAAGATGATAGGGAAATTGAGGATTGGGTATCCCATCTATCCTAGGAACCTTTCTTCGAACTAGACTCCGTGCCTGAAGGAGTTGTGTGTGGTTTACCCTTCTCAGATTCATCACCACTGCTCTCCTCCTTAGAGAAGGAGGGACTATTATCTTGAACTTGAGTTTGAGCAGCTCATGCAGTAGCTTCCTATGTTTGAGGAACATGAGCCTCTAGGTCAGAACTAACACTAAGAGCCTTAATTAACACACTCAACTGGGTCTGATTGTTATCCAAGTGCTCTGTCTCTATAGGCTTGTGAATAAGTTTCCTCTTGAAGGCTTTAATTGCTACAAGTTTATCTTTATGGGCCATGTTATCATAAAACAATCAAAAAAATGCCAAAATCAGCCCCAAACATCCAATAAATGAACACAAAAGAAAATAAGAAAAGAGTCTTGGATCAGCTATAGGTGGATGATGCAAGAGCCAGTTACGAGTTATAGTTAGGACTACGATTCATAACTTGGTTCCGTAAACTAGGGGTGCACAACATTAAGGAACACTAGAAAAGCATACAAGATGCAGTTCGACTTGTAAAAACAACTATAGGTCATACACTAGTGTTGTACAAGGTTCTAGGGAGAAAAATTCAAATAGTCATGAGTCCATGAGACCCATCTATAGTTTGTAGAGGGATTTATGACTCATAAGTGGGTCTCGTATGTTGAGTACACAAGTCCTTTATTTTATTGTCACTCTCTACTTGAGGCAATTACAACCTATAGATGCATCTATGAGCATACAAGACTCCTGTAATAGGAACCAATAGGTACATGAATTACCTTGAGTCACCATACAGACCCAATGAATAATTCAAAATACTAATCTAGCAACATCGAAGCAAGTGCATGACATTCATATGTGAAACACAAATCACCCTTTTGATAAACATGATTTCAAAGCAAGAATCTAACCCATCAATAAGGATATAGCAATTAAATATCAATCATTAGTCCATCCCCAACTTATTCAATCATGTACCTATATCACCACTCCCAAACTGCACTCAACTAATTACTCCATCACATTCCATATCTTTTGGGAAATAGCTTAGTAAGTGCAA
>JAOTQJ010155183.1:0-11801 GCA_025642045.1 Solanum sejunctum | reverse complement strand
TCACCACTCCCAAACTGCACTCAACTAATTACTCCATCACATTCCATATCTTTTGGGAAATAGCTTAGTAAGTGCAACAAGAATTGATCAATCTATGATTCTGACTACAACAAAACCACCCAAACACTATCATGCTTCTATAGAATTAAAAGTCAATGAGCATTTATAACCCAATAACACCCAAATGATCGAACAATGAACATGATCATCCGATAAAAAAATATAGATAAATCATTCAACTTAGGGTTAACACCATTAATTTCATTCAAAGCAACCCTATCTTTTCCTTAACAATTTCATCATAAACAAAAACAACATGCTTCAATATGCCTTTTGATCATCATAATCATTCAAACCATTAAAGGCTAAAACTTTTTGATGTTAAACAAAACCGAGAAACATACATATGATTAGACGAACTAAAGAAAGAAAAATGAGAAGAATGATGTCCAAAGCCCTAGCCACCAATATTTCTTATCGAAAAATGGTGTTTGAATATTGGCAAATTGGCCGAAAAAGGATTGGGGATAAACATTGGGGTAATTTCTCGCTGATTAGGGTTAGAATTGGGGTCAAAATAATTTTGACCCCTATCTATACCCTACCAGGTTACTTTTTAAAAATTACTTAGTCAAGTATACAGAACCCTGAGTATGAGTTATAGCTTGGACTACGACTCATAGCTTCTAGTCTTGTAGACCATTGATCACTTAAGAAAAATTATAAAACATTCCTGGGTCCTATGAACCCCATTCATGATTTGTAATGTGGACTACGAGTCGTAAAGTTGGCTCGTGTCTATAGTGTAATCTCAACTTGGTCATTATAACTCTCTATAAGATAGGACTATGACTTGTGAAGTTCAATACGACTCATAGGATTGGTCGTTAATACTACTTAAGATGAAAATCTAAGCAAATCCGCAATTTTTGTTCAACACTTGCGCATTCTTCTGAAATAGACCATTATCCAGAATACAACCAATCCAATGTCAAAAACACTAATCAAAACATGACCCAAGCACTACCTAAGAATCCACAAAATGAAATGAACTTAAAAACAAGCATAGCATTAAAATCCCTTAGGTCGCCTCCCAAGTAGCGCCTGATTTAATATCGTCGTACGACTTAGCCATCTTGAATGCTCAAAATTCCTCCATAGTCCAAACTTCACTTTTTATTTCATTCGGATACTTCATAGATTGGTGAATGTTAAAAACCACTTCTTCATCATTCACTCTAAATCTGAGTTAACTGGATTCCATATCCACCAGGGGTCTACATGTGGCCAGAAATTGTCTTCCCAAGATAATTACTACCTCAAAATCAACTTCACAATCAAGAATCACAAAATCTGATGGGAATATCAACTTATCCACTTTTACTAACACATCATAAAGTATTCCCTCTAGTTTCTTAATTTTTCTATCCGTCATCAATAAGCTCATTCTCTTAGGAGTGGGAAAACCCAAACCAAGCTTTTTAAATACTTCAACAAGCATCTAATTTGTCTCCCAGATCACACAATGCTTTTGTAAATTCTATATCGCCGATGGTATAAAAGATGGTAAATACATCGGGATCTTCCCTTTTTTGAACCAAAGACTTAGTGGTAATGGCAATATGATGTTGTAGCTCTTGTGAAACCTCTTCGCTTACCTTGCAATTTATAGTCATCAAATTCTTCATGTAGTATCTTTAGTTCGTTAATTCGATTTATCATCTTGGATTTTTGCCTTTTTCATCTATCAGTAAAATATCTCTTCAATCCTTGAATTACTAGCCCCGACATCACATTTGTTGGGTGGTACATATGAATAATTCCAAAAACCATCTTTTCTCCCCCTCTCGATTTCTGTCACCCTATTCCTTCAAAATAACCACCACAATTAACTCTATAAGCACCTTTGCGATTATAGTTCCAACCTTGATTTCTAGAACATTGACACCAATAGTCCATGTTGGACCCTTGGGCACTGTTTTGAAAAAACACTGCTTGATCACTCAAAAAAAAGCATCCTAATCATAATAATGTTCCTCATGCATGGGTGTCTACGAAGTTGGTGGACTACCGCATGCACTCTTTCATGATTTTGCTTAACCACCAAGGCCATACTCATGCGATGTTGAGCAAGTTATTGCATGATATCCTTATTTATATTAGCTTGCTTCGAACTAACATTCACGGCATATGAGGTCCTTGTTGAAGCTCTCTCCCTTTGCCTCCACGCATGGTTGGTTTTGACTACTTACTATATTCTCTCAGTGATCCTTGTGAATGATTGATCCAAGAATATTCCTCCCATAATGGTATATGCACAAGCTTGAGTATTCTCATCAAAAGCCTGATAGAAAATTAAATGCCCCAAAAATGTACTTCAAAAATACCAATAATCGTAATTTTGTTATATCTTAAAATCCGTACGTGATATAAAAAATCCGACTTCTTATTTGTGATTAGGTGGTAACATTGAGTGGTTATTGGGTATAACCCCAATTATAGAATAACCATAGCGAAAAATTATTTTCTAAAAAAATCAAATTCTAGTGGTGATTTGTGCCCCCGCAATGCGCCAAGGGCGTGGATTAGTTTTAACTTTTTTGTCAAATTTTATTTTGGCTCAATGGCCTTTGGGTCATAGCCACATGCCTACACATAAGGGAAAACACCTATACTTAGCCACGTTTTTCAACTCTATAACAGTCAAGACAACCTCAAAACCATCTATAACACTTAACCAAATATTTCACCCAAATTTAAGTTTCCCAAGCTTTATTTATAATCTCAAGAACGTCATTCAAGCTTTAAGTTCCCTTCAAGTCTACATCAAGAAAATCTCTAAATTTGAGGTATGTGGGTTTCAACCAATTGGTCCTTCCACCCATGGTGCCCAACCTTCCTTTTTATAAAACTTGCATATTTTCAAGTTATATTACTTATTATGAATTATGATTACAAATTATGTTGGGGTTTTATGAAATGTTGATTAGAAAGACATGTCTACCTATTTCAAGCTTATACTATGAGATGGTTTATCTATTGTGACTATGCATATTTTGGGATATGAAACTATGATCTATTATGAGATTTGATGATGGATTTCAAGGTATCTTACATGAGGGTCTTACTATATATTAGTGAGTTGATTTACATTATGGTTTCTCACATTATTTTACTCTTAAATTGAATGATTTTCGAACAATCATTGCACACCCTCCAAGTGTTTGATAAAATGTCTTGACAAGGTTTCTTAAGTTATTGATGATCTAATGCATGGTTTATAAGTCAATGTACTTTATGATGATCATATGATTGTATGTATATATTGAATGCATAAAAAGTATCTATAGTGTTGCAAGTTGACCACACCTTGTTAGGGGATAAAATGCCCAATCACCTTGTTATGGGGTTGACATGCCTTGACCACCTCATCGAGGAGTGACATGCTCATACTACCACATCAAGGGGTATGTACCTTGACCACCTCTTTGAGGGGTGACATGGTCGTACTACCATACTGAAGGGTATGTATCTTGACCACATCGAAGGGGGTTGGCATGCCCATACTACCATGTTGAGGGGGAGGTACCTCAATCAGCTTCTGAGGCAGTGACATGCCTTGGATTCTCAGTAATAGTTGCCTTTTCTATGATTATGGTCTTCTCCCACACATGTATTATGCTCTATACAAGTTATATGATTTTCAAGCTTATTTTACTTCAAGCATTGATCATGTATGCCATATTGATATTATACTTATCCATTGCTTATGATTATGTATTTGACTATATTCGCCTATGTGTTGTTGCATTGCATCCTACATACTTAGAACATTCAAATATACTAAGGCATACTTTATGCCTATATGATGTTACCATGTAGGAACAGGAGCAGCTCACAATCTTCCTCCACATGGCTTATTTTGGTATCTTGAAGATAACATTTGGTAAGTTCTCAAGTTTGGGGACACTAGATATGCTACTCTTGCATTTATTATTTCTCTATGTTAATCTATTGATACTATGAGGGTGAGCCCAGAAGGTGTCTTGGTCCCCACTCCAATTTGTGTTTAGCGGTGTTGTTGGAACAATCGATATATCTATGCTTTGAGTTTTGACTCTTTTATTCTATTATAAATATCAAGACTGCTGTAGTCCTACTTTTCTTATTTATATCTCTTGTTGATGATATATTGCTTTTGCGACCAAGGATGTGCGACTTATACGCTAAGAGGCTTGTTTGGGGGTCATTCGGGTCCCCCATTCACCGTGTCATGTCTAAACCTTAGGGTTGAGTCATCATAGAAAATATCTACTAAGGAATCTTCAATGATCTTATAGTTCGGAACACTTCTCAAACACTTTGTATATCTCTACCATATTATACTGATTGAATCACCCAGCAGCATCCATGGAAAGATTTTGTGTCCCCATCACTCTCTTGCATACAAAAGCTACATTATGTGAATAGCTATGAGGATCATTAGAAGGTAGACTTGCGAACAAACCATGATTCTGAATTATTGGAGCAATCCACTTGACACCATAAACATAGTGTTGGTCGGTAATGGTGGTAACACTATTGGTCTAGTAAGGTCCATGGTCTTGGGTTCAATCGATATTGGTTCCATCTGTAGGTATTCTCATTGAAATCCCACTGTTGTGGCCTATTCTCCAATGGTGGTGAATTATCATCTATATCCCCAACATCATCATTCTGATTTATATCTTTATTCACCACGACATTAGTATTTGCTTGTGCCTTTCTCCTTCCAATAAGTTGGATCTCTAAATCAATTGGAGCTAAGGGAGCATCTTGACTTCTTATATTGGGCATATAGACATAGTATATCCTGCAAAGAAAACAAACCTACAAAAACAAAAGTAAAATACAAGAGAACTAAGAAATTAACACTTGAATTAAACTACTATTAAAACCAAATAAAACTATCGTCGTATTCCTCTGCAACAACACTATTTTTTCTTGACGAACGCTCAAGATACGCCTTTATTTTAAGGTCAAAGCGATTGTCAAAGTAAAAATTGTAACAAAGGTTAGGGTTGAATCACATAGGGAATATGGAACTGTAGCAACATGGTTCACCAATAATCAATTCAAACATCAACAACTTGATTCTCTAAAGGGGGGTGGGGTTTGCAATGATTGGTAGAAAATTAAATTAAACTAATAAAATGGAGAGGCAATCAAATTGGAGAGTAACTTGGATAATTGTGTTCCCATGATTCATTAATTTAATCTACCCTGCTAACATAATTCTCAATCAGGACATTGCATTTAGGACTGTAATATAGGTTCTTCCAGCCCTCTTCTCAAGGTGAAAGCCGAATTTCACTATGGGGCTCACCGGCATCCATTATGTGCCAAGCTAACCATTATCCATTATCCCAGTCAAACTCTCCTTGGTCGGATTTGGTTGATTAGATAAAAATACATCATCAAAAATTTTGTTAACCATTCTATTTTCCTATTCATCAATCCCTAGATCGGGATCATGACACTAGACGGGTCTAATGTTGGCAACCATTCAACAACATGCAAAATGAATGGATATGGCTAATACATGCAAATACCCAATGCAAGAAGTGCAAATAATCTATGTTTTCTAAGTTAGATGCCATGGTTCCCACAACCCCATGTTGTGGGTTTACCTACTCATAGCTTGGGCAAACAAATAAACAATGAATATGGAAGACATAGTTAATCACTTACACAGAGAGAACGAAAAATAATTAAACCAATTTTGTATTAGAATCACAAGCTTGAAAGGTGTAATGAATGCACAAGTGAATCTATTCTCCAAAATTTAGTCTCCAAAGATAAACCCTAAGAAATTACTTTAGAATTTCATGCTCTAAGTCTCTCTATGTAAACTCTCACCAATTCTATGTGTCTCGGCTAAAAACCTAAAATATACTAGATATAATATTTATAAATAAGTCCCTAAATTTATTATAAAAACTGGTCAACATCTGATACAAGACATAGATATGACTCGTAGTATGCCCTACGAACCATAATTAGGATTTATGGTCATCTTCTTCAATCTTGTGAATTCATTACTATGGAAAACATTTATCAGTTGTAGTCTACTCTATTACTTGTATTGACTTCTCATGGTCTACAGCTTCATTGCTTTGTCCAATCTTGATAAATACTAAAAGTGTCTATGAAACGTCCCTTTACAAGTCATAGGGAGGTCTATGACTCTTAACTGAGTGTCGTATAGATGAACATCAAATTATCAAATTTTGCATTTGAACACTGGTAGTCCCTAGAGACCACCTCTATGACTCATAGACTGAGCTACCACTCATAGAGGGTACCGAATGTCCTTGCAATCAGCAAAACCTGCAAATTTCCCCAAAATTATGCCAACCTGCTTTGTTATAAAAACAAACCAAAAAATACATAAAACCATAAATTTTGCATTGAGGACACACAAAATCCTAGGTTTTAGGCATCAAATGTGTTGTATTTTGAGAGGACATCACAGGTGTACTCGCCAATAGTATTACTACAAATTTTGTGGTTTTGGATTGTGGTCCCAAGAAGTCATTATTATAGATTAATTGCATGGATATACATTGTAAATGGCAAGGAGAAAAATCAATTACTTCTAACGTATTCACAACTAAGAAATTATCTTCACTCTTCTGGAAATACACTGAAGAATAGCTACGGCATCAAGGCTTTCATTGTTCATCTCAAACTTTCTTTAGTCTTATTTACTTGTTTTTTAATTGACCCAAATCCTAATCTGTAAAGGATTTTGGGGTTTTGATTTGAAGTTCTTTTGTTGTCTAGCTTGTGTATGTAGCTTAGGGTTGCTAGGATGGAAGTGTAGATTCTAGGCTAGACTTTGTGGGATTAGTTTAGAGAGTTGCATTAGTGAAACTTTGCTAAAAATTGTTTCATTTGCATGTAAGGGGAAATAGGATTTATAGATAAATCCTCACGATTTCTAGGTGTTGTAATTATTTTGCTCCTTAAAGTTAGTGAAATCTGGCTGAAATCCTATGGATTAGGTAACGATTTTCCTCCCTTATGTAAGGGGTTTTCCACTCTAAAATTGTCGTGTCTTATTTTTTTCATTCTTTATTATCTGTGTTGAGGGACCTGATTCCTTAGTAGAGTAGACGCATGCAGGCCAACACCTTGTCTATTGCCTGTCTAGTTTTTAGAAAGCTAGCCTATTGAGGGCCTATTAGTTTTTCCATTAGTAGTGTGAGCCATGAGAGGAGAAAATATTTGTAATTACCTTATGGGTTGTGTTACATAGGCTAACTGACTTTTAGTCTTTCAGCTTGCTAAAGTTTCTTATGTTTTAGGATAAAATATATATGCGCTTTATTTACTTCCTCTGGAATAGCACATTTAGTAAAGGAAGTTCTGCAAAGGTCCATTATGGATTATCATACTATGAACGAGTATTTCTGGTAGAAAATATTATATTGACTATTTGGTCCTGGGTTCTTCAGTTATTGAAAGCTGAAAAATGACTCGTTAGATCTCCTTCTCCATCAGGATTCCACCTAACAATTGAAGGTCTAAGGGATGCTGGACTAGGCCAGCGATATAATTTCCCCAATATGCTTTAGTATGTGATATACTGAAGAGTTCTTTGAATAATTTGTGTACTAAGGATTTGATTTCTTTTGGGTCGTAGGTCAACTCTTTCATCCTATTTCTGCATCTCATGTTTAGGGTAGTTATATGTAAAAACTTTATATTAAGGTCTTTTAGGCCGAGTAGTGAAGTTCATATAGTGTCGAATCTAATGATTCGCAAGTGGGAGTTGTTATGATGAGGCAAAATTGAACCCACTAACTTTGACTATCTATGAATATAATACTCTGAGTGTTTTGAAGGTTAGGATATGGTATAATAAGGTAAAATAGTGGAAAAATGACCTTGGTGAATATTAGGTCAAGCGGATTGCAAAATAAAATTTTTGAAAAGTATAATCTTTACTAACCCCCTCCTGAAACTATAAAAGGTGAGGATAAAGGGCTAGGCCAAACATGAAGAAATACTTTATATTCGGGAAAACAAAGACTTTTCTCCCTTTTTTTTGAAAAATTATTTTCACCAACCAACATTATAGATTTCATTTAACAACCTAGTCATTGCTTGTTGAAATATCTATTGGTTGAATCTTAAGGAAACAATAATTTTTTCTTATTTTTGAAGTAATAAGGATGAAGTTGTTAAGGCCAAAAGAATTGCTGAGTAGAAATTAATTGAGAAGGACATTGCTGGAGCTCAAAAATTTGCTTTGAAGTCCCAAATTTTTTTTCAAGGTTTTCATGGCCTTTCTCGATTCCTGGAAGTAGTCAATGTATATGTTGTTCATTAGAAGAAGATGAATAGTAAAATGGATATGTATGGTGTTCATTCTATAGAGCCCTCAGCTGATGATGAAACAATATGAAAACAATACATAAGGCTTTCTCTAGTTCTTCACCCTAAGAAAATTAAATTTGTTGAGTTAGATAAGGCATTTAAGATCATATCTGAAGCTTCGAGTTTGTTGTATGATAAAACCATAAGAATGACACATGAAAATAGGGGGCTTTTGAGGAATGAGCCTGTATAGTCTTCGCTAGTTGGTATTAATGTTTATCACTCGGGTTGGTTCAGCTAGTTATGGACCTTTACTTCATTAGGTTTAGTTGTAGTTTTCAGGATTTCTAAACATGCTTATGCCTTGACTGAGTTAGTTAGCTGCATTACTGCTATCTATATTTTTTAGCTTTTATATGTTAACTATTTCACTCAGTCGGCTGATGATGCTGACTGAGTGCCTCATTTTTGGTACTCAACACTACTGCATCTTTCCATAATGTAGGTCCAAGTATGGGCCATGATTGTTGCGTTATGGATTCGGGAGTGCTCAGGAGGCTTTAAGTGTCTTTTGTATCTGGACATTGGCCTTGTACAGTTGTGTTATGTATTTGTAGAGGTACTCTAATTTTTAAAATTATTATGGTTTTTATATATGTATATGATATGTACATGTGTCTATTCTAGCTCTGTAAAGTTGTCTTCTTGGTTCTGGATAGTTTTTAGTTATTTATACTATGGTATTTGCTAGGATCATGATTTAGAGATCTAGGATAGGTAGCATATTTGTTTGGTACTTGGCTTACCTATATGTAGGATCTACAAAGAGCTATCATGATTGGTACTGTGTCATGACATGGTGGTATTAGAGCTTAAGATTTACCAGTCTCAGTTGTACAGAGCTACCTTCTAGTGGAGTCTTATGGATTGGCGCAGAGATGTCTATGGCTTATCCCCAGGAGGCTATAGGATGGCTAGGAACTTTTCGATGTTGTTTAATCTTGTTGTGTATTTTGTCAATGGTTCTTTAATTTTAGGAACAGGCTTTGTGACCAGTTACTCGGTTTGTGATGGCTATATATCATTCTATGGGAGATGTTGTTGGGGATAAAATTCTATGATACGTGTATCTTTATGCCAGTTGCTAGTGAAAAGTTATGTGGGCTATAAGCACACTCGATAAAGATTGTTAAACTTGAGATAAGTTATATCTAATGTAATACTAAACATTGGCACTCTCAATATATCCATATTTGATTATTTAACTGTTGGGTGGATTTGTTAGGTTTCCTGATGTTGATGAGTATGTTATACCTAGTGGGATCTAAGTAATTATTGTCTATGTTATGATTATACATTGTTGGTGGCTGAATATAAGCCAAAACCCCATGATTTATACATATGACCTTTTCAATACTTGACTACTAGAGTGTGTAGGCTAATACTGGTGTACGCTACATTTGAGAGTCGCTGTCAATTACACCCTTGACTATACCATGTGCTCTATGGTTATGATTCTTCCATTATGATTCAATTGATTTGTTGTTCTCCTAATCCTTGGGTGATTAGATTGTGAGACAAATGCTATGCTTGGGTGCTTAGTCAGATTGTCTATTGTCATATAGGATATCGATGCATTATTAGCTGAGTTGGCAGCCACTATACATTATTATTTTTGGCTAGATGGGATCATTTTATTCAAATTCTTAGCTATTCTTGCCAGTGGGAATACTAATCCTTTTGTCGGGTTGCCTTGTATTTGGGTTATAGTTTTATAGTGTTAGATTCATTGCATATCTCATCGTATACTCGAGTATGGTTTTCGAGCTTCTTTTATCTTGGATCAGGTATTGAGATAGTAGAAGATCCATTTTAGTAGTGGGAGATTTGGTATGGTGATTTCTCAAGATTTTAATACATGATTTGAGCGACATTATCGGATGGCCTTAGAATTGATATTACCCTTTGTGCAGGTTGACTTATTTCGATTATGTTGTTGCCTCTATCGTACTCTAGTTGGGTGGTTTGAATCTACAACACTAAGACCATATAGTGTAGATTTAATTCAAGATGCCTTAGCCAAGGTTTGGGGTATTCAACATAAATTAGTGACAGCTCAGAGTCGGCACCCAAGGTTATCCTGACCCTGGACACCAACTGGTATAACTTGAGCTTGCGAAAAGAGCAGTAATTAGGGTATCAATCTTGAGAGGAGTCATACAAGTCCAAAGACAAGGGGAGCGTAGCCCCGATGTATCAGCCTTATTGAGGTTTTTGAATGGGTTGGACCAGTTGCGTCTAAGTTGCCCTACCTCTAGCTTATTATGCTACACATTCTGCTTTCCTGTATCGAGGTTACACAAGTATATTCTGGATGAGTTACATGTACTCTAGCATGATTTCATGGAGTTAAATGATTATCTTATATTGTAAAGGGAGGTTTTGGTGGTGGACATCATGGAGGTTGTACCAGAATCTTTTGTGGCCATTCTGAGTTGTTGATTGTGTCCGTTGGACTGAATACTGTGTTGTGTAGTAGGAATTTAGTGACTAATAAGCACCAGTGGCTATAGTCATTGTTCTTGACAAGGATTTATTGTTAAACAATACAAAATGTTTCCTGATTAGTAATAGGTATTAAGGACCATGTGTTGAGAAGGGATGTACGAATATCTGGGTATGAAGTGAAGTACTAGGAGTAATTTGAATGGGTGGACTGTTGGTTATTTTCTGCATTAGTAAGTGTTTTGTGGCGATACCATGTGGATTGGGTAGTATAGTAATGGGGATTAGACCCTGTGTGTAAATATGAGTATGTTAGCCATAGCTGCCATTACTTGGTTATCTTGTGGGCCATTACTAGGTGATTATGGAATATGGAGTTGTAAACACTTGGTTTGTCATTTTTGGCTTTTACTGTGAAAGTTATTGGTTTACCATTTTGTAAGTTGCTTTGGGCCTAATTTTAACGTTTTGGATGGTTGAAACTGAAATCCTATGTTTTTAAAGTTGAAAATATGAGCTTCTACATTTTTAGAAGTTTAAAGGCAGAATGACCTTGGAGGCCCTTTTACTTGGCTTTATTTATCAGTTGAACCCTTATACTTATTATTTTTGCCAACAAAACACTTAAACTCGATGAAACACAATATATTAAACCCCTCTAACCATTAACCAAGCTTATGTGACAATTCAATTATAGAATTTGCAGAGATGCATAATTACACGCACAAAAGAGCATGAAGATGACATTTTTGACCAAAAAAATTAAACAAAAAGAAAAAGGAAATAAAAATATCAAAAAAATTAAAAATTAAATATACTCACTTATTTCTTCTTTTTTCCACCTACCCTACTCTTCGTCCACACCCAAACGCCCTGCCCCCATTTCTTTCTCCTTCTTCTTTCCCATCTCCATTTTTTTTGTTCTCTTTTTT
>JAOTQJ010155173.1:0-30063 GCA_025642045.1 Solanum sejunctum | reverse complement strand
GTAAGTAAAGATTCAGTATAAGCGGTTGTCGCGGTGTCCTATCGGCACCATTCACGGCCCCGGGGTTGGGTCGTGACTCTAACCTTACCTATTATCCTAGTCAACCTCCCCTTGGTTAAGTTTAGTTGATTAGACTAGAGAATATCAATCAAATCCTGTCATCTACTTCTCTTTTCCTTTTAAACACTACCTTGGCCGGGATCGTGATAGTAGGCGGGGGTTGGTTTTGACCACCACCAAAGAATAATCATAACAAAGAGAAATAGACAATACATGCAACCCCAATCATAGAAATACAATAAACCTAGGTCATCTCATATCAACTACCCATGGTTCCCACAATCCCAAGTTATGGGTGCTTAGCTACTCATGGCTAAGGCAAAACCAACAAAAATGCAAATATAAGACATGATGGAGAATTTTATCCAAAGCAGTGAAGGTTGAAGACACTACCAATTGCAAACTAAAAGCTTGATAGATTGACAATAAGTACAAGGCAAGATTTACAATCCCCAAATGTGGGTTTTACAAGAGAAAATGATAAACTTAGCTAAAACCCTATAAAATTCTTTGAGAGTAAATTCACAAGTGATGTTCAATTCTCCATTTCAAATCTCTCCTCCTATTTTCTTCTAAAATAAAACCTAACTTAAAATATTTATAGTTATTACAAAGTAACATTAAAACTTACATAGAAATGACAGCTGGCAGCTGGTACATCACGCAGATACAACTCGTAAGGTGACCTATGAAGCATAATCGAGGTCTCGTATAGGTTCTTGGCATCTTGGACTCAACTAGTACTACCCACTGGTATGAGCACTATGACTCGTATGCTCCTCTCATAGTCTAGGCCTTCAGTTGTTGATCCAAAATTTAGGCTCTCTGTTCATACTATGAGTACATCTCTACGAGTCATAGTGAGACTTACGACTCATATGATGACCTCGTAGGTTTGACCTCCACTTAGTAGATTTCTTATTTTTTGGTCATTATTTCTTGCTACGATAACACCCTGTGACTCATAGCTAAGGCTACTACTCCTATGTGAACTCATGCCCTATGCTTCTGCAAAATTTGCAATTTTCCTCCAAGATCATGCCAATCTAACTTTGCTTCAAGAAAAATACAAAAACACATAAAAATCATAAAAAGTCACATTAAGAACTCATAAAATCCCTTGTTTTAAACATCAAATGTGTTGTATTTTGACAGCAAATCAATCCTATTCTTGATGGTGACCCTATTGAGTTGTCGGTAGTCAATACACATCCTAAGGGGCCCATCTTGCTTTTTCACAAACAATACGGGAGAACCCCAAGATAATTGGCTAGGTCTAATAAATACCTTCTCTAACAAGTCCCTCAATTGTTCCTTCAACTCCTTCTACTCCGCCAGGGCCATATGGTAAGGGGGGAATAGAGATGGGTTGAGTATGGAGAAGGAGCTCTATGCCAAAGTTTATTTCCCTTTAGGAAGGAATACTAAGAAGGTCATTTAGGACGACATCAAAAAACTCATTTACAACCAGAACCGACACTTTGGGAAGGATTTTAGACTCCACATCCCTAACCCTCACAATATGGTAAAGACACCCCTTAGAGATCAACTTACGGGCTTTAATGCAAGAGATAAATCTATCCTTGACCACCACATCTTGACTTTCCCACTCATGAACGGGTCCATTTGGAAATTAAAATTTGACCCTATGGGTTCTACAATCAATAGAAGCATAGTAGACATACAACCAACCTATCCCAAGAATAATATCAAAATCCACCATGTCTAACTCAACATGATATCACAAGGCAAAAGTTTGAGAAAAATGCAAATAGGACAACTTCTATAAACTTTCCTAGAAGCAATAGATGTACCGATAGGAGTAGACACCTCATATGACTCATGCAACAACTCGGGGTCAACATGGAACTTTTGGGTAATAAAGGGGGTGATAAAAGAAAGGGTGGCACCCGGATCAATCAATGCATACACATCAAAGTTAAAGATTTTCAACATACTAATAACAACATCAGGCACTTCACCAACCCTCGCCTCCCATGCAAAGCATAGAATCGGTTGTGCCTTAAGGCTTCTTCTCAACCACCTCTCCCCAATGGGACCTCATTAGCACCTTGTGATGAAACTCCTTGTTCTTGTTGCCATTTTGAGGGCAATCTATAGCCTTATGCCCCACTCCCCACAACCATAACAAGTATCATTATTCTTTGCTAACCAAATCAGAAACACCCATCACAAATATGTTCATCCTAAATCTTGAGTTGGCCACCAAATTTGGAGCATATTTCGAAAGTTGGGTAAACTTAAGGGCATACTCCCTTACACTCATGGACCCTTGTCTCAAATTCATAAGTTCCACCAACTTAGCCTCCCTAAGCTCAAGAGGGAAAAACCAATAAAGGAAATCCATTTTGAATTCCTCCCAAAGCACCATATAGCCAACTCCCTTCTCTTCCTTCTATTGATTGTACCATATTTGAGTTACGCCTTTGAGTTGGTAAGCTGCCAACTCCGCCTTTTCATTCGGCCCAACACCCATGATAGATAAAATTTTTTAGACCTCATCAATGAACTCTTGGGGGTCCTCACTCACTTTTTACCTATGAAATTTTGGGGAATTCATTCTCATGAAGTCTTTCACCTAAGAGGTCGGTGTAGGAGCATTAGGAGCTTGGGCCCCTTAGTTGGCTTGATTAGCCACCACTTGTGCAAGCAATAAATAGCATTCTAGCAATATAACATATATGAATGATGCCTCAAGTAAAATCATGCTTTAGATCATAATACGAGTGTAAAGAGTGACCATTTTAGTGCAAGCCAAGGCCTACCACCCCTTTGGATAGGTGCACGAGGTACTAACCCCTATATGAGGTTGATCGAGTATGACCCCCCCCACTGAGGTTGACGGAGTACGAACCCTTATCAAGGCTGACAAAGTACAAAAAACCCCATCAAGGTTGATGGGTACCAAACCCCAACAAAGTTACCCGGGCTTACTAACCCCAGAACTAGGCGACCAAGGTACTAAGACTCGATAGGTTACCTAGGCCTACAACCCCCCGAGCTAGGATTGGTCATCCCCAACACAATATAGAGATATATCATATATATATATATATATATATCCTTTCATCATCATATCATACATTCCTTTTCATCATCATTCTATCATCATATCATCATCACATAGTCATTCTTCTCAAAAGACATGCATTGGACCTTCAATTACTCAAGAATCCACAACCGAATATTTTATCAAACACTTAGAGAGTGTGTAGTGCTAGTGTAAAACCATGCAATACAATAGTGAAATCATGCTATAAAAGTCCGTATAAAGCCATCAATAGATACTTGGTAATATCCTCAAACAATATACATCAAGACCCTTCATCAATTCTCCCAATAGACCCTTGCTTTATAGCTCCTAATGTAGTAAAATAGTCATAATTTCATAAACCCAACATAGTGTGCAGTGATTTTCATAATAGATAAGATCCATGAATAAATCAACTTTAAATGATGCAATTTTGAGTAAAAAGAGCTTAGGTATCATGGGTGTAAAGAACCCATGAAATAAACCCACATACCTTAGCTTTGGAGATGAACTCTTGATGAAGATTGAAAATAGAGACTTGAAGCTTGAAGGAAATCCTTAGTTCTGGATGAGGGTTTTGAGACTTGAATTTAGGAGTGAAAATTTTAGCTAAGTATTTGAGTGAGCATATAGGAATATTTAGGATGATATGAGGGTAAAAAATGCTTAAGTATAGGCATTTTCACATTTGGGAACATTAGGCCCAAGACTTAAAAGTCTTGGACCGAGTTAAAAAAGTAGACACTTTTTCTATAGAGGCACGTCGCAGAAGTGATGCGGATTCCACTCTCGAATTTGAATTTTTAGGAATTTTGAATTTTGATATGATTGCTCTAAAATTAGGGTTAGACCTTTTTACCCCTAATTTTGACCCCCTGAACAAGAATAAGATGTCATATTTTTGATATCATGCACAAATTTTGAGATATATGGAAATTACAATTCTAGGCACCTTCGAGGCACATTTTCAGGCACTTTTTGGGGTCGGTTCAATATGTCCGCCTTGGGAACATTCGTCCTTGAATATCAAAGAAATGTATATGAGAGACATAAGCATGACACTTTCAGCCCACATAGAGATGCAATAATGCACTTAAACATTATTTTAAAAATTTCATCATAAACGAAAAATCAACATGAATTTGTCAAATTAAACATAAACATATGCATGACATGGAGCTGAACTTAAGACCTGAGATCATATAATTAGCTTAGATTAATACCTTAGTCTTGAGTGGATTGGAAAACATAAGTATATCACTTTTGCATGTCCACTTCGGCCTCCTAAGTAGCACTCTCAACTTGTTGATTCCTCCAAAGGACCTCAACGGAAGCCACCTCTTTGTTTCTGAACCTCTTCACTTGCCTATCCAAGATCTAAACCAGAACCTCTTTATATGTCAAATTATCCTTAGCAACAACCACAAAATCAAGAGGCAGAATGGCATTCGAATCCCCCACACATTTCCTCAACATGGACATATGGAACACCGGATGCACCAATTCCATCTCACTACGCAACCTCAACTCATAGTCTACCTTTCCAACACTCCTCATGAACTCATAAGTACCAACATATCTTGTGCTCAACTTGCCCTTCTTACCAAAATGGACCACAAACTTCATGCTTGAAACCTTTAGGTAGACCTAATCACCAACTTTGAATTAGAGGTCTCTTTTTCTCACATAGGCATAGGATTTTTTGGCAGCTTTGAGCCGTCTTCAACCTTTCTCTAATCATCCTAACCTTCTCAAGAGCCTCCATAACCATATCTGGTCCCAACAAAGCTATCTCACCAACCTCAACCAACCAATGGATGACCTACAACGTCTCTCATAGAAAGCCTCAAAAGAAGCCATACCGATGCTAGAATAATAGTTGTTGTTGTAGGCAAACTCAATAAATGGAAGATGATCATCCTAACTACCTTTAAGCTCCAACACACATGCTCTAATCATATCCTCAAGGTCTTGGATGGTCCTCTCAGCTTCTCCATCCGTTTGATCGTAGAAGGCGATAGAAAGCTTAACTCTAGTACCAAGACCCCTTTGGAGAGATATGCCCCATGATCCGATATGATGGACAAAGGAACCCCATACAACCTTACCAGTAATGAATGTACATCCTTGCATAATCTTCAGCCCCAAATATGGTCTTAACTGGCAAAAAGTGAGCCAATTTTGTCATCCTATCAACCACAACCCAAATAGAATCAAAACCCTTTCTTGTCTTGGGAAACTCAACCACAAAATCCATATTTATCTCTTCCCATTTCCAAGTAGGAATCTCAATGTCTTGGGTTAGGCCATCCGGCCTCTGATATTCGGCTTTGACTTGTTGACAAGTATGACAACTGGAAATGAATTTTCCAATGTCCCTCTTCATGCCTCCCCATTAATACACATCCCTGAAGTCTCTATACATTTTGGTAGAACTAGGGTGAATAGCATAAGAAGATTTATGGTCCTTATCAAGGATCCTTTATATCAAACCATCAACACATGGTACACACAACCTAGTACCTAAGGGCACCATCTACCCCATGAGAGAAAAGCTCCACCTTGCCCTCTTTCACCAAGGCCTTTAATTCCAACAAGGAGGGGTCAAGATCTTGTATCTCTATCACCTCATCAATCAAGGAAGACCTAGAACTATCAACAACAACCATACCTCTATTACCAACCTATTCCAACCTAACTACCAATCCAGCCAATTGGTGCACCTCCCTAGCCATCTCCTTATCACCACCATCAACATGTGCTAGGCTACCCATGGACACCCTAATCAAAGCATCTGCCACCACATTTGCCTTACTTGGATGATAATGCACACTCATATCATAGTCCTTAAGAAGTTCTAACCATCTCCTTTGTCTTAAGTTGAGATCCTTTTGAGTGAAGACATATTGGCGACTCTTATGATAAATGAACACATCTACATGCAGCACATACAAGTAGTAACGCCAAACCTTTTATTCAAACACCACAGCAGCTAACTCTAGATCATGGGTATGGTAGTTCCTTTTATGTACTTTGAGTTGTATAGAAGATAGGCTATCACTTGACCATTTTGCATCAACACACAACCCAAACTAACTTGGGAAGCATCACAATATACAACAAATCCCTTAAGCCTATTTGATAGTGACAATATAAGGGTCGACACAAGCTCATCTTTCAAGGTTTAGAAGATCCTCCCACATTGATCAGTACATATAAACTTAACCTTCTTTTGAGTCAATTTTGTTATAGGCGAAGTAATAGAAGAGAACCCATTCATAAACCTCTGATAGTAGCTCGCTAGGCCTAAGAAACTCCTAATATCCGATGGGGTCAATGATCTAGGCTAATTTCTAATCACATTGGTCTTTTTCGAATCCACCTTAATACCATACCCCGACACCACATGTCCTAGGAAGGCAACCTCCCTCAACTAAAATTTACACTTTTCATATTTAGCATACAATTGCTCCTCCCTCAATCTTTGTAATACAAACCTCAAATGAGCCCTATGCTCCACCTCACCACGAGAATAGATCAAAATGACATCAATGAATACCACAACAAAGGAATCAACATAGGGTTTAAAGACCCAATTCATTATGTCCATAAAGATGGTCGATGCATTGGTCAACCCAAAAGACATCACAATAAACTTATAATGCCCAAATCTAGTCTAGAAAGCCATCTTGGGAATGTCACACTATCTCGCCTTCACTTGATGATACCCAGACCGACGATCAATCATAGAGAAATGGCTACCCCCTTGCAATCTATAAAACAAATCATCAATCCTTAGAAGAGGATACCTATTCTTGATAGTGACCCTATTGAGTTGCCGGTAGTCAATACACATCCTAAGGGACTCAACTTTCTTTTTCACAAACAACACCAGACCACCCCAAGGTGATTTGCTAGGTCTAATAAATCCCTTCTCCAATAAGTCCCTCAATCATTCCTTCAACTCCTCCAGGGCCATACGGTTAGGGGGAATAGAGATGGGTTGAGTATCGGGGAGGAGGTCTATGGGTCATTTGGGAAGACATCAAGAAACTCATTTATAATCGGAACTGACTCTATGGGAAGGACTTTAGACTCCACATCTCTAACTCTTATAAGATGGTAAAGACACCCCTTAGAGATCAACTTATAGGCTTTAATGCAAGAGATAAATCTATCCTTGACCACCACATCTTGACTTTCCCACTCAAGGACGAGTTCATTTGAAAATTGGAATTTGACCCTACGGATTCTATAATTAATAGAAGCATAGTTGGCATGCAACCAATCCATCCCAAGAATAATATCACAATCAAACATGTCTAACTCAACAAGATCACAAGGAAATATTTTATGCAAAATGCAAATAGGACAACTTTTGTAAGCTTTTCTAGTAATAATAGATGCACCAATAGGAGTAGACACCTCATATGACTTATGCAACAACCCGGGGTCAATATAGAACTTTTGGGAAACAAAAGGGGTAATAAAAGAAAGGGTGGCACCTAAATCAACCAATGCATACACATCAAAGTCAAAGATTTTCAACATACCGATAACAACATCAGGGACTTTATCAACCCCTTGCCTCCTATGTAAAGCATAGAATTGATTGTGCCTTGGGGCACCATCTTATCAGCCACCTCTCCCCAATGGGACCGCATTAGCACCTTGTGATGAACCTCCTTGCTCTTGTTGCGATTTTGAGGGTAATCTATAGCCTTATGACCCAACTCCCCACAACCATAACAAGTACCAGTATTCTTCACTAACCAATTTGGAAACACACATCACAAATTTGTTCAACCTAAATCTTGAGTCGTCCACCAAATGTGGAGCATATTTCAAAAGTTGGGTAATCTTGAGGGCATACACATTCAAACTCATAGACCCTTGTCTCAAATTCATAAATTCCACCAACTTAGCCTCCTTAAACTCAAGAGGGAAGAACGGATTAAGGAAAGCCATTTTGAAAACCTCCCAAAGCACAACATAGCCAACTCCCTTCTTTTCATTCCATTGATTGTACCATATTTGAGCTACCCCTTTGAGTTGGTACATTGCCAACTCCTCCTTCTCATTCGGCCCAACACCCATGATAGACAAAATTCTTTAGACCTTATCAATGAACTCGTGGGGGTCCTCACTCACATTTGACCCATGAAATTCCAGGAGATTCATCCTCATGAAGTCTTTCACTCGAGAGGCCAGTGTAGGAGCATGAGGGGCTTAGGCCTCTTGGTTGTCTTGATTAGCCACTAGTTGTGCACGCAAGGTGAGAGCATCCCTAACCTCTCCATTGGCCGGTTGCTTTTTGGGTGTACGGGCTCGTCTTCCCCTCGTATTAGGCATGATCTAGCACAGCAAAGAGCAATCATTAGGGAAGGAAAGCTTACTTCAACTTTATAGCATGACATAGAACGTGAAGAAGGAAAACATTTCCTTAAATGTTTCATAGCCTCCTACTCATAGTTGTGGTGCACAACACAAACCTGAATGAGACTCTAATCTACGTAGTGTGTTGGACTCTAAGGATCTAACAACCTGGTGCTCTAATACTACCTTTGTCACGACTCAAGCTAGGACCTAGACTTGATTGGCGAATAGGGAACATGAAGGAACCCCAAACATGCCTCATAGCATATCATTACACATCCTTGGTCACGGAAGAAAGTAGAATGACAATAAGAGATAAATGAAAACAAAGGGAATAGTGACTAAGGGTAACTTCCATATCATTAACATAAAGAGTCAATAGAGCCAAAGCTCATAGCATAGGTAAATAATATGTCTAACAACACCTCTACTACATAGATAAAAGTGGGGGCCAAGACAAAGCAACTGGACTCACCCTTATAGTCAATACGTAAGCCAAAGAGAAAGTTTTAATACATAGGAAAATGTCCCCAGAATGGAGGACTCACCAACGAGTTTGATAGAAGTTGTACTAGCCATGTGGAGGGGGAGGATCAAGCGATGCGCTGGTTCCTACATGGTGACATCATATAGGCATAGAGTATGTGTTACTACATTTGAATGTACTAAGTATGTAGGATAGAATACAATAAGAGGTAGACATCATAGACAAAATGCATAATCATAAGCAATAAATAGCATACCAACAATATGACATGTATGAATGATGCTTGAAGTAAAACCATGCCTATATAGATCATAATACGAGTGTGAGAAGTAACCATTTTAGTGTAACCCAAGTCCTATCACCCCCTTGGATAGGCGCACGTGGTACTAACCCCTTTATGAGAGAGATAGAGTATAAATACCCCACTGAGGTTGATGGAGTACGAACCCCCCATTGAGGTTGACAGAGTACAAACCCCCCATTAAGGTGTATGGGTACCGACCCCCAACAAGGTTACCCAGGCCTACCACCCCCTAAGCTAGGTGACCAAGGTACCAACCCCTTGATAGGCTACCCAGGTCTACACCCCCCGAGCTAGGCTCGGTCATCCCCAACACTATATAGAGATATATCTTATACATACATATATATATATATATATATATATATATGCATTCCTTTCATTATCATATATGTACATTCCTTCTCATCATCGTTCTATCATCATTTCATCATCATATAGTCATTTTCCTTATAAGACATATATTGGACCTTCAATTCCTCAAGAATCCACAACCGAATATTTTATCAAACACTTGGAGTGTGTGTAGTGCTAGTGTAAAACCATGTAATTCAAGAGTGAAATCATGCTAAAAAAACTCGTATAAAGCCATCAATAGATACTTGGTAACACCCTCAAACAATATCATCAAACCCTTCATCAATTCTCACAATAGACCATTGTTTCAAGCTCCAAACATAGTAAAACAATCACAATTTCATAAACCCAACATAGTATGCTGTGATTTTCATAATAGACAATACCCATGAATAAATCAACTTTAAATTATGCAATTTTGAGTAAAAAGAGCTTGTGTATCATGGGTGAAAGGAACCCGTGAAATAAACCCACATATCTTAGCTTTGGATATGAAGTCTTGGTGAAGATCTAAAATGGAGACTTGAAGCTTGAAGAAAATTCTTAGTGCCGGATGAGGGTTTTGAGACTTGAATTTAGGAGTGAAAATTTTGGCTAAGTGTTAGAGTGAGTATAGAGGAATGTTTAGCAAGATATGAGGATGAAAAATAGTTAAGTATAGGCATTTTCACATTTGGGAACAATTAGTCCCAAGACTTAAAGTCTTGGACCGAGTTAAAAAAGTAGACACTTTTTATACAGAGGCGCATCGCAGAAGTGACGTGGATTCCTCTCTCGAATTTGCATTTTAAGAATTTTGAATTTTGATATGGATGCTCTAAAATAGGGGTGAGACCCTTTTACCCCCTAATTTTGACCCCTTAAACAAGAATATGAAGCTGTATTTTTGATATCACGCACAAATTTTGAGATATATGGAAATTAGAATTCTGGTCACCACCGGGGCACATTTTCTAGCACTTTTTGGGTTGTTTCACTCTCTTAGAAAAAATTCACACTTGCGAAACTTGGCAGATAATTATCTAACTCTCAATATTTCCAGCACAATCCTCAAATGATCTTCATGCTCTTTCACATCCAGTGAATAGACTAATATATCATCTATGAACTCCAGAATGAACATATCTAAATATAGCTTGAAAATCCTGTTCAACAAATCCGTGAAAGTAGCAGGGGCATTTATTAGTACAAATGACATAACCAAAATTTTCAAAATGACTATATTGAGTTCTAAATGCCTTCTTTGGAATATCATCTTCCTTCACCCTCAACTGGTGATATCTAGACCGGAGATCAATCTCCAAAAAGTAGCTTGCACCTTGTAGTTGATCAAAAAGGTCATCAATCTTTGGAAGTGGATACTTGTTTTTTATGATTACTTTATTCTATTGTCAATAATGCACACACATCAAAGTGAACCATCCTTCTTTCTTATAAATAATACAAAAGCACCTTATGCTGAAATATCAGGCCTTATGAACCCTTTATCAAGCAGGTCTTTCAATTGTCCCTTTGATTTTTTCAGGTCCGACGAGGCCATTCCATATGGAGGGATAGAAATAGGTTGGGGTGTCAGGCAAGAGATTAATACCATAATCAGTTTACCTTATGGTAGGAACGCTATGTAGATCATTAGGAAAAACATCGGGGAACTCATTTACTATGGCCACCAAATTAAGAGTAGGGATAGGAAACTCAACTTTCATGACTCGGACAACATGATATAGGCAACCTTTGGAAATCATTTTCATAGCTTTCACATAAGAGGCAAACCTCCCTTTGAACACAGAATTGGTTTCCTTCCATTCAAGGATATGATCTTTAGGAATTTGGAATGTGACCTTGTTGGTCCTACAATAAATAGAAGCATAGGATGCATGCAACCAATCCATACAAAGAATAACATCAAAATTGGTCATATCAAGCTCAACTAGGTCACATGGAAAGACTTTAATTAAGATCAACATGAGACAATTTTGATGGACTTTTTTGGCTAGGATCGACTCACTAATGGGAGTATAGACCAAATAAGGTTCTAACAACACTTTTGGAGACACATCAAACTTTATGGAAATATAAGAAGTAACAAAAGACATATTGGAATTGGGGTCAAGCAAAGCACACATATCATGAACAAAGACTTTTAACATACCAGTAACAATATTGGGATCCTCATCAACTTCTTGCCTATTATGTAGAGCATAGAACCGATTACCACATGGACTACAACTGTGAGCTTGGGAACCTTGTTATACTTGCCTTCTTTTGGCTACTTGACCTTGTAGATATCCTTCCTTAAGCCATATCTAGACACTCGACGATCTTATGTCCCATCTTCCCATAATCGAAGCATACATTGGTACCCTTCAAGAACTCACCAACATGGTTTCTCCTACACTTAGGACATTTAGGAAGGATAGCATCTCCTTTCACAACATCACCTTGAGCCTTGGGGTTGGCCTCATTTTCTTTGTCAAACCTTGGAGAGTACCATTTGAAGACCCTTGGCCTTGTTGGAATTGACCACCATCGGATTTGCAATAGAAGAATCCTCCATCATAACAAGCCCTCTTAAACTCTCGTGACCTCATCTTTTGGAATTTCTCACTGTCCACTTATTCGACATATGTCATGAGTCTAGATATATCCATCTCTTTAATGAGCATGGCAGCCTTACATTCCATATTCACCAAATAGAACACACCAAAGTGAAACTTGTTTATACGGTCCCTAGAGTCGACCACCAAAGAAGGAGCAAATTTGGATAGCTTGGTAAACTTGAGGGCATATTCCCTCACACTCATACCACTTTACTTTAAGTTCATAAGTTCTATCATCTTAGCCTACCATAGATCAAGAGGGAAGAAATGATCAAGGAAAGTGACATTAAACATTTTCCAATAAATAGCACCCTCATCATCTCGCTTGAACTTCCATTGAGTAAATCAAATTCGAGCAACCCCCTTCAGTTGATAAGCCGCCAATTCAGATTTCTCTTTAGGAGGCACCCCCATTGTCTCCACTATCTTGTACACCTCATCAATAAACTCTTGTGGGTCCTTATCAACCTTTGAACCATCAAACTCTGGGGGATCCATTCTAGAGAAATCCCTTATCCTCGAAGCCAAAGTAGGAGTCTTTCGAGAAGCAATAGCTTCAGCCAACATAATGATTGTAGCACTAAACTCATCATTAGAAACTTGATTAGCTTGAGAAACTTGAGGGACTTGAGGAACTTGGGGAGCCGGAGGAGCTTGGTTCGTATTAGTATCACTTTCTCTTAGTAATGGAGCACGTCGTGTAGCCATTTCTAAAAACACCTAGGGACAAGTGTTAGGATACAAAAACTTTGAAGGCACAACATAGAATATAAAAGAAGCAAAAATTTTTCTTAAAATGTCCCATAGCCTCCTATTCATGGATGTGGCATGCTTCACATCAATGAACAAGACTCTACTCGATAGAGCATATTGGACTCCCTAGGATGTTTTCAAACCTTGTGCTTTGATACCACTTTTGTCATGACCCGAACCTGGGGTCTAACCATGACACGACAAAAGTTAAGCTTGAAGGCATCCTATCCAAGTCTTGTGTTCATATCATAAGCATTCATAAGAAAAAAACTAAACATACAAGAGAATAGGTAACCAAAAATACATAAAATGTAAGAATGTCACACTTCTCATAAGAGAATATACATCAATCCATTAAGGTTCAAATCATGCCTCTACGTCATAGATCTTGGTAGGGACTAGCACATAGCTCATTAGCTCACCCTCAAGATATGCATCAAAGAAATAAAATGGTAAAGTCTCAACATAAAAAAACATCATAGGGTTTGTTCCCAAAGCATCAGAACTCACCAATAAGTCTTCAATCTTGAGATCTGAATTTAGCTATGAAATGGAATAATCTCCTTATCGTATATTCCTACATGGTTAGGTATATAGACAAACAAGTATGCATTAGCACATAGAATGCACTAAGTATATAGATATGTTATAAATCAAAGGACATTATAATAGTATCAATATGCATAAATCATAATCAATAGAATAAGGACACAATATGCATGAGTATGCAATAGGAAAATAATGAGAAGAAGCATCATAAATCCATTCTTAACCTTCGCATACATATGTGGTCAATAAGACCATAACCAACAGTCAAAAGACCATGCAAACTACTACATGGAATCCTGAAGTTCAGTTTACATTGAGCTAAGTGGAGTCTACTTTCACAAGGTCAACTCTATCCTTACCTTATAGGCTTTATCCTAGCATGGTGAGAACCATTATTTGACCCCACCCTTTAGGCTCTGCCCTAGCATAGTGAGTGTCCATCATTAAGCTTATTAGATTCAATAGCACACCTTTAAGGCATAAAACATAAACACCATTCCTATGGTGGCACATAGTTATGGGACCATGGTATCTACCAAAGCCCTCTCGGTGCTAAGTCATATCCCACAGAATATATAAATCATGTGTATACATAGCTTTCAACATAGTTCATACTCCAGTAAAGTCATATTTTCATAATTCATAAATAGTTATCATAGCTTACATAAAAACATCATCTCACCATCTACTTTACTTTTATCATAATGTCGGTAGCCACTCCCACCTTAACATTATCATAAATATTAGGATTTTATTACCCTCTTTATCATAACATCATCATCATAGCTTTCATAACATCGCCATGATCATAATATCATCATCATCATCATTTAAAATATACTTTTTATACTTGAAATTATAGGCATTGACATACATAGCTTTATCATAGAAGACTAGGCTAAGTGTGGGTTCGTTGACATTTGAGTCAAAACATTCAATTGAGTAGGATTCATAGAGAAAACATGTAATTAAAATCAAATTAGATCATTTATAAAGGACCCAACATCAAGTCATTAAACCCTAATCATACATATTTTGAAAACGCATACTTTTGCTTGAAAATTATATACATCATGAAATTCATCATAATGTATACATAATTAGTCATATTCATCATATAGGAATCATAATCCATGTTTTAGGAATCATATCTTAAAAGCCCATATATAAGAAATCAGCATGAATTTTGATAAAAAAAAAGGAAGGTTTTGGATTGGGCTTCATGGATGAAAGTAATCCACGAATGAAGTCCTACATATCTCAAGTAGAATCCTTAGAATTGAAGAAGAAAATCTGGAAATCCACAGTCAAACCTTCAAGCTTTAACTTTAATGGAACACTTGACTTAGAGGTTACGTCAGTTAAGGTAGTTAGAGTATCTAAAATGGTATAGTTTAGGACTTAGATGGATTGAAAAGTCAAAACACCCTTCATTAAAAATTGCTGAAGTCATCCACGAAATCCTTTCCATGGTTTGTGGATCAACTTATAGCTTGTATCTTTCCTCGTAGGTCAGGGTGTCATAAAAGTTGAGCTATTAAAATTGCAGTTTCTGACGCACAAACGTGTAGTTCGACTCATGGATAAACTTATGGGTTGTAGAATACTTCATTGTAAGACTCCAGAGTTAGACAATTTTTTTGTTCCTCAGGACCTCCACTTATGAGACCTAATAATGGGTTGTGGTTCTTTATATGGACCATCTGATAACTCATAGGTCAACTTTTAGAATTTCTTCAATTTTTTAAACTACCTGGTTATTTTCCATGAGTGTACCTATGACTCCTGAATGCATCTATGGGTCATAGAGTAGCTAGTAAATTGACCTATAACAAAAAAATTCAACTCCCACTTTCCCAAGCCTATAAACATGAGACTTGATCGAACAACAGTAGGGTCCAACAATGGTGGATGTCACAAGAACCATTGTGTTACATCCACTACCACTGGATAATAAGTTCGATATATCAAGTGAGTTATTCTAGATTTTGTAGCATAGAGGGTTATTCTCAAGCTTGCCATCAGAGGATCCACATAACTTTCTACACAATGTCATCTTTGTCTAGAAGAGTGCGATGGGAAATCAAAATTTGTTCCATGGATGTTGTTGGGCTCTATGTCTTTCTATTATATATTACTGGCAAAGCAACAGTATAGTTATTTGAGTTTCCTTATAGTTCTACATTTATATAGGCAAAGATGGACAAAGCCTTTTTGGAGAGATACTTCCCCCAATCAAAGAAATTGAAGCTTAAAGACCATATCAATGACTTTTCACAGACACCTAAGGAGTCCATTAGTGCTACATGGGAGAAGTTTATTAAGTATTTGTAGAGTGTTCCAGACCACAAGATCACTGATAATTCTCTAGTGGAGATCTTCTATCGAGCGTTAGACGACAATAGCAAAGCAATCTCTAATACTATAACTTGAGGATCATTATTGGATTTCACCTATGCTGAGATATCCCAAAGGCTGGAGAGGGTAGACAAGATTAATCGTGCATGGGGCACAAGAGACTCAGAGATGACAAAGAACTCTTTCTCAATTAGTACAAATCTGGAGCAAGCTAAAATCAACCAAGAGGTATTATAAGAGTTATCCTGGATTAATGCATATGTTGGGTTATTGATGAAGAAAAATCAAGAATAGGTTAATGCAATAAGTTAACAACCACCAAGAGTGCCCATTTATGATGACTTTTGCTATAAAGAGGATGCTTGCTTTGTGACTGATCAAATTAGAGGTTTTCAAACCAACGCCCAAGGATCTAATCAGGACTATTAGCACCAAGGTTAAGAGAATCAATGTCAAAACTATAATAGGGACAATGCTTATAGAGACAATAACAACCGAGGAGGATATCATAATAGAAATAGGGTCTAAGACTAAGATGGTGATTGGCACACAGAGATGGGTATCATAATGACTGAAATAAAGGATATGTGCCAACACACAATTACAATTCTGGAGCTAGTAGTTCAAGTATTTAAGAGATGTTTGGTAAGTTTCTCAAGAAAGCGGATGCACAAGTTGAGACTATGAAGGAGATGAAAGCTGATATTTTGGGGATTAATCAAAAGATTGAGTCTTATGCAGTGGCTATTAAATAGTTGGAACAACAATTTGGCCAGATATCAATGAAATTAAACTAACACCAAAAGGGTACACTACCAAGCAACAAGGTGTAATATCCCAAGAATAATATGCATTGCATAGCAGTTACAACATGTCATGGTAAACAGACGGTCGAACCACCAATATTGATAGTTGATGATATGTTTGGAGAGGAGATAATTGAGAGCACAGGGGTGGTTACTAGAGATGAACAAGCCAAGGATGTCGTTGATGAATACGTAGTGATACCAAAAAAGTTCAACCCATACTGAGGCTTTCACCACCTTTCCCTTAGAGGCTAAAGAAGAAGAATGAGGAGGGGAAGTTTCAGAACTTCATCTCGATATTAAAGTAATTGTCCATAAATCTTTCTCTCATTGATTCATTGGAATAAATGCCCAGGTATGCTAAGTTAATAAAGGACCTAGTTACAAAAAAGAGACCAGTGAGTCAAGAGGTTTCTCAAGATCTTCACCATTATGGAGCTATTGTAATAAAGTCCTTAGTGCAAAAGAAGGAGGACCTCATAGCATTCATCATTCCCTATACCATTGGGGTCTTTAATTTCATAAAGGCACTATGCAATTTAGGAGCTAGTATCAATCTTATGCCTCGTGTGGTGTTCAAGCAGCTGGGCTTGGGAGCCTCTACTTCGATATCAACGCAATTGTTGATAGCAGACAAGACCATAAAGAAATCTGTCAGGATACTATATGATGTTCTTGTTTGAGTTAAAAATTTCATATTCCATACAGACTTTGTGATTCTTGATTGTGAAATAGATTTTGACGTCTCCATCATCCTGGGAAGGCTATTCATAACCACTGGACAAATACTAGTGGATATGGAGTTATGCTAACTCAAGTTTAGATTGAACAATGAAGAAGTTATCTTCAATGTTTTCTAGTCCATAAAGAGATGTAACCATTTTAAGCTTGTTTCTTTGATTGAGACTGTTTATGAAGGGCACCCAGAGGTAACCATAGAGGAGAAGTTGGGTGTCGAAACACTTGAGGCTGTGTTGATAGATTTTGAGAGTGACGGCATCCCAGACTATGATGAAATGATTAAGAACATAAATCACATGAGTATCCTTGACACCAACTCAAGCTTGAGTTGGACTTGAAGAACCGCGAGATGCCACCTACCAGACCATCCATTGAAGAGCCACTAATGTTGGAATTGAAGGATCTTAAAACCCACTTGTGGTATGTGTTTTTAGCAACTAATAATACTTTACCTATCTTGATGACAAATAGGTAGAACCATTGGTTTCGATCCTCAAAAGATTCAAAATGGCCATTGGATGAATAATTGCAAACATCACTGGCATCCCACCAGGCATCCGTATTCACAAGATTTAGCTTGTTAATGACTATAATCTGAGAATTGAACACCAAAGACATCTTAACCTAATGATGAAAGAGATTGTGCACAAAGAGATCATCAAGTGGGTAGACGCGGGTATGATATACCAAATTACTGATAGTGAATGGGTGAGTCCAGTCTAATAAGTTCCACAGAAGGGGGTATCACTATGGTTCCTAATGCTAGCAATAAGTTGATCCCCATGGGACCAGTTACAAGTTGAAGTGTTTGCATAGATTACAGCAAGCTAAATATTTCTAAATAGAAGGATCACTTCCCTATGTTGTTCATGGACCAGATGCTAGATTAATTGGAAAGCAAAGGTTGGTACTATTTTTAGGATGGTTATTCATGCTACAGCCGAATTTCTATTACTCCAAAAGACCAGGAGAAGATGACTCTTACATATCCTTATTGCACCTTTGCATTTTGAAGGATGACATTTGGATTATGTAATGCACCAGCCACGTTCTGGAGATGCATGATATCAATTTTCTTAAACATGATAGAGAATACTATTGAGGTATTCGTGGATGATTGCAGTGTTCTTGGGGATTCATTCAAGGACTACCTAAATCATATACAAGACTTGTTGAAACAGTGTGAAGAGTGTCACCTTGTATTGAATTAGGAGTAGTGTCACTTTATGATTAAGGAAGGTATCATGCTAGGACACAAAATCTCCATCAAAGAAATTGAGGTATATAAGGCTAAGGTTGAAGTTATTGAGAAGCTCCATCTACCATCATTGTAAAAGGTGTGAGGAGTTTCTATCGACGGTTCATAAAGAACTTCTCAAAGATTGCACATCCCTTATGCTAGATACTTGAGAAAGATTCTAAGTTCATTTTTGATGATACGTGTCTCAAGGCATTCAATTAGTTAAAGCAGAGGTGATTTTAGCATTTATCATTGTTGCACCAAATTGGACTCAACCCTTCGAGATCATGTGTGATGCAAGCGGGGTAGCACTTGATGTGGTATTGAGACAAATCAAAGATAGGATATTACATCCCATTTACTATGTTAGTAAAGCCCTTAATGCAGCACAAAAAAATTTTACTATCATAGTGCAAGAGTTACTCGTAGTGGTCTTTCCGTTCGAGAAGTTTAGGTCATATCTATTGAGAACCAAAGTCATTGTACACACTAATCATTTATCGTTGAGATATTTGATCTCAAAGAAGGATGTTAAATCAAGGCTTATTCGATAGGTATTTCTTTTTCAAGAGTTTGACTTTGAGGTATTGATAGAAAGGGGATAAAGAATCAAGATGCTGACCACTTATTCAGACTCAAAGATGAGGATATGTCTAAGTTTGAAGATAGGTTGGAGATTAATGATGTGTTCCCTGATAAAAAAGTATTGGCTGCATCACACGATTTGATACCATGATTTGCAAATTTTGCAACTTACTTAGTTAGTGATGTTGTGCTGCCCAATTTGACTTCCTACTAGCATCGTAAGTTTATATTTAACATGCAGAAGTTTTTCCCTAAGGTTGAGATGATAAGCATTCTCAAGGCCTGTCATTCTTTACTAGTCGACGGGCGTCATAGTGTATTCGTACAGCATATAAAATCTTATAGTGTGGCTACTACAGACCAACTATTCACCAAGATACCCATGAATATGCCAAAGAATGTGAAAAGTTCCAAAGAGAAGGTGGAATTTCCCAAAAGCATGAGCTCCCTCTTAACCCTATTATAGTTGTTGAGTTACTTGATGTATGGGTTATCGACTTTATAGGGTCATTCGTCGGTTCATACGTACATCTTGGATTTTTTGGACTACCTTTCCAAATGGATGGAAGCAGTTACGCTTCCTAACAATGAAGGTAAAAAGGTTATATTATTCCTTAAGAGGAATATCTTCTTGCAGTTTGGCACTTCTCAGGCAATCATAAGCAATGGAGGTTTCCACTTTTGTAATGGTTGCTCAAAGCTCTACGAAGTATGGGGTGTGACATAGTGTGGAAACACCTTATGATCCATAGACGAGTGGGCAAGTTGATGTATCTAATAAGGAGATTAAGAAGACTTTTTCAAAGATAGTGAATGCAAATTTGATGGATTGGTCATGAAAGCTAGATGAGGAATTGTGGGCATACAAGACTGCATTCAAGACTCCCATAGGTATGTCTCCTTACTAATGTGTTTTTGGTAAAGCTTGTCACTTACCTATAGAACTTGAGCACATAGCGATGTGGGCACTCAAAAAGCTAAAATTGGATTAGAATGATGCTACTACTTTGAGGCTAAGTCAACTCAACAAACTCGATGAGTTTTAGTTGAGGGCATATGAGTGCTTAGCATTATACAAACAAAGGATGAAGTCGTATCATAATCATTGCATTGAGCATCGTTAGGAGACTTGTTTCTATTGTTCAATTTAATGTTAAGGCTATTTCTTAAAAAACTCAAGTCCAAGTGGTTAGGTCCCTATAAGGTCACACGAGTCTTATACCATGGGGCTATTGAGTTAGAAAGAATGATGTCACAAGGTTCAAAGTCAATAGCCAGAGAATCAAATCATACTTTGGCAATATGGATGAAATCAAGATTGTTGAAGTATGGGTGCTAGGTGAAGTCTGCATAACCAAGTACTCTAAGTCGTGCCACAACACTAAGTCAAGTGCTACTTGGGAGGCAACCCAAGATTTTAGTTTTACTTTTTACGTATTTGAGTTTTGTTTTAGTTTTGGACTCATAGGTAACTTAATATTTGAAATTTTCCTTGCATTTTGGTACTCACAGTCAAGAAAGTTATAGGGTGATAATTTATTTGGATAAGTGTATGCAAGAACAGGTTAAAAGCAGCAAACAAGTCCAAAAAGTGAGAAAATATGGTTCTACATGTCAGTATGCAAGTCTTGGTTCAAACCATGACTCATAAAACTCTTGTCGAACCAATTCTAGTGAACAAGAATTTTTGACTTTGTTCCATGAGCTAACTTTACAACTCATAGGATACACTACGGGCCATGAATGGGGTTCGTGAACTCCAGGTGAATTTTTTTGGAATTTTTCTTAGTGTCTAAGGTATCCAAGAACAATACCTATGGGGCGTAGTGCACACCATTACTTATGAATAAGTATTCATGGATCCCAAATCTTTAATTATGACAATTCTAATCCACAAAACCAACTTCACGGGCAATAGAACCATCCACAATCTGTAATCAAGATTTTGTGGACTAAATCGCCTAAAATAATAAGCCAACCCAGTAAGTCTAAAAAGGGGGTCATAAAATTTTACCCCTTATTTTCCATAAAAAGAAAAATCCCCAACAACCCTATCCTCTTCTTCTACACCTTTGACCAAAACTCTGACCACACATTTGTTCCAATAACTATTCTGGTGACCAAGACATTATTTTGACAAGTTCCTAGCACTCCTTAGCTTTTAAATCCTTGATTCTCATTGGTCAATCACCCGAAATACACCCTAATTGGCAACTCCAGTATGTTTTCTCAACTTTTTCCCAAATTTCGGCTTAGGGCTTTGATTTATGGGTATATTTGAGTGTTTGAAATTGTGCCTTCATGACCTAATTACTTGAATACCTAAAATTTGTTGCAAAATCGACCATGATAGTATATTTGAAAATTTGCATCAGGATAGGATTGATTGATTGTGTTAATTTCTTTTGTAATTGAATCTTAGCATGCCTTACTCACTATGCAATTGTCATTCATTGTTGTATCCATATATTTGCATAGTTGTCTGAAGGAAATAAACTAGATCAAAAGTTGAATTGAAAATTTGTAACGACCTTAAAAAGTGTCCAAAAATGTGCCTTGAAAGTGTCCAGAATCGTAATTTCCATATATCTAAAAATCCATTTGTTATTTTGAAAATTCGGCTTTATATTCTTGTTTAGAGGGTCAAATTGAGTGGGGGACGGGTCTAACCCAAATTCTAGAGCAACCATATCAAAATTCAAAAATCGCAAAGAACGCTATTTAGGAGGGTCAATTTGAAGGGGAATATCTCTTAGCACACAAAGAAATAGGTGGCCCACAACCTACCAACTTAAATTCCTTTGAAATTAGCTTTCCAACGCACTTGAGTTTACCTCATTCCGAGTTTGGGATGAAGGATAAAGGCATATGTTCGTAAAACTCATTTGTGCAGAAAATGCAGATTCCACCGCGACGCGCCCCTTTGTTTTTTGGTGCCTATTTTAATTTGTTTGGTCCAAGACTTATAAGTCTTGGGCCTAAGGGTTCCCACACTAGAAAATATATATACTTAACCTTATTTCACCCTCATATCATCCTAAACATTCTCCAATACTCACTCAAACACTTAGGCTCATATTTCACCCTAAATTCAAGTCCCAAACTCAAGACCAATCTTACGGATTTCTTCAAGGATCTCACTCAAGCTTCAAGTCTCCATCTCCAATCTTCTTCAAGGCTTCTCCAAAGTTAAGGTATATGGTGTTGAACCATTAGGTCCTTTCAACTATGGTGTCTAAGCCTCCTTTTTACTAATATTGTATGATTTGAAGTTGATTTTACATGTGGGTCTTGTATATTGAGAAATTTACTGCACAATGATTTTAGTTCATGAATGTATGGTTGTTTTTTAGCATGTTTTGAGCTCTAAATCTTAGATCTAATGTTAGATTTGATGAGGGGGTTTTATGTGAATGTCTTAGGGGTGTTGCAAGGTGTTGATTGATGGTTTTACTATAGATTTTCTTGCATTATTTCATCTCTAAAATTGCAGGCTCTTTTACCCCATCACACACCTCTCAAGTGCTTTATAAAATGTCCAGCTAGGATTTCTTATGGAATTGAAGGTCTAATGTATGTCTTATGAGTTGAATGGTGTTATGATGATTATATGATGATGAAATAATGATGGAATAATGATAAAATGATTGTATGCATATGTTGTATAATGATGAGAAGAAGTGAAGGTATATGATAACTTTATGATGATGAGAGTATGATATTCATGAGTTGATTTCATGGAAAAGTATAGTGATGAAATTTAACCAAAGTGAAGGGTTGGTACCTCATTAACCAAAGTGAGGGGTTGGTAACTCATTAACCAAAGTAAGGGGTTGGTAACTCACAGCAATATATGATGTCTATTCTTATACACATGATATGCCCTATGCGAGCATGAGTTATTTAAATATGTTATACTTAAGCATTGATCATACATATCATATTGTTTTATGATACCAATTGTTTATCATTATGCATTTTGATTATGATGCCTATCTTTTATTGTATTGCATCACAAATACTTAGTACATTCAAACATACTAATGCATACTCTATACCTACATGATGTTACCATGTAGTAACCGGAGCTCCATTTGGTCATCATACTCTTCCACGTGGTTAGTGGTATCCATTCAAGCTAGTTGGTGAGTCCTCATGTTTGAGGCAATATCTATGTTCTTATGCTATGTATTAAAGGCTATCTTTCTTTTTGGTATACTTTTACTGTGAGGATGAGCCTAGTTGCTTGTTTTTTGCCCCCGTTAAGTCCTATGTTAGAGGTGATGTTGGACAAGTTATGTATTATGCTTGAGCTTTGAATTACTTATGATATTAAAGCTATTTAAATATGAGTCTCTCCCATAGTCCGAATTTTCCTTATTTATGTTTCTTACATTGTTTTGTGTTGCTTATGCGACCAACGATGTATAATGATATGTTATGAGGCTAGTTTGAGGTTCCTTCTGGTTCCCCATTTGCCGATTACACTATGTCCTAGGCTTAGGTCATGATAAAGATGGTATCAGAGCACTAGGTTGATAGATCCTCAGAGTCCAACACACCGCATCGATTAGAGTCTTATTCATGGTTGTGAAGTGCGCTATGACTATCAATAGGAGGATATGAGGCATTTTAGGAAATGTTTCCCTTCTTCATGTTCTAAGTTGTACTATAGATTTGAGTTAAGTTTTTTCCCCCTAATGATTTTTTTTGCTATTATAGTTGATCATGGCAAACACAAGAGGAAGATGGAGCCAAACTCCCGAGGAGCAACCTAAGAATGGCGAGCTCCAGAATGCTCTTACTATGCTCGCCCAAGTGGTGGCCAAACAAGTCGAACAAGGGGCCCAAGCCCCTCATGGTACTACCTTGGGAGCTAGGGTAAGGGATTTCATGAGGATGAATCCTCCAGTTTTTCATGGGTCAAAGGTGGATAAAGATCCATAAAAGTTCATTAATGAGGTTTACAAAATCTTGTCTATCATGGGTGTTGGACCAAATGAAAAGGCGGAGTTGGCGGTGTACCAACTCAAGGGGTAGCCCAAATTTGGTATGATCAATGAAAGGGTGAGAAGGAAAATTGTTATGTGGTGCTTTAGGAGGATTTTAAATGGGCCTTCCTTGATCAATTTTTCCCTCTTGAGCTTAGGAAAGCTAAGTTAGTAGAGTTCATGAACTTGAAACAAGTTGCTATGAGTGTGAGGGTGTATGCCCTCAAGTTTAATCAACTTTCAAAGTATGTTCCTCATTTGGTGGCTAATCCTAGATCTAGGATGAATAAGTTTGTGATGGGGGTCTCCGACTTGGTGGGTGAGGAATACTGGTCTGCCTTGCTTATTGGTGACATGAACTTGTCTCGGTTGATGACATATACCGAGAAAATGGAAAAAGAAAAGTTGAGGAAGAGGAGGGGCCATGAGGCCAAGAGGGACCATTTTGAAGGAAAGTTCCAAAGTCTCCTAGATAAAGGTGATGATATATGTCCAACATGTGGTAATGTTCATAAGGTCCCATGTTTGAAGGACACCAATGCTTGTTACCATTATGGTGAAAGGGGGCACAGGAGGAGAGATTTATCCTCGTAGGCATAACAAGGGTAAAGGTGGTGAAGTTAGTCAAGGGAGTTCTCCAAGGCATAATTGGTTCTATGCTTTTCAAAGAAGGCAAGAGGTAGATGGAGCACCCGATGTTGCTACTAGTAAGTTAAAATTTCCTAGACTTTGATGTATGTGTATTGTTGGGGCTGGTGTGCCATTGTTTCTTCCCTTAGTCTCTTGGTTGCTATTGGGCTTCTTGTGTGTCCTAAGTTGTGATGTGAACCTTTGGTGTCTACCTCTTAGTTGAGTATATGGTTGCTAGAAAGTCCATAAGTATTGATCCGTGTTCATATTACATTAGGTCTAGCCTTATGACTTGTTGGAATTAGTGTGGTGGTTTTGATGCTATATTTGGGATGGAGAAGTTGCATGCATGTTGTGTCTCCATGGATGGTAGGACCCGTAGAGCTAGTTTCAGATTCCCTAATGAACCAGTCTTTGAGTTAGTTGTCAAGTGGTAGCAAAGGAGGTAGGTCCATTCTTGTCTTAAGGTTTAATTGATCTCTAAGGGTTGCCTTTGTCCTCATTGTATAGGAGTCTTGTCTTGTGATCTTCATGAACTTAGCTTGATACGTTGGAGGTCTTGGGGTAGTTTAGGCTACTTTCATGACATGTTTCCAATAAGTGTAGAACCCATAAGGTGGTAATATGAGGGTTGAGGATGGTCGATCTATATGGCCAATTACAACGAGATAGTCGCTTCACTAAGGTTGATCTTGGGTTTGAGCTTGGTCCCTAAGTGAGCATTATTGGTAGTGGTGGAGTTGTTTGGTTGATTTATGCATTGGCTATATTTATGGATCCATAGAATAGGGTCACTTACCTTGATATGTTTGAGGGGATCCCTAATGATGAGGTATTGATTTGTTTAGAGCTTGTGAATCATTTTGGGGTAGTGTTGCAAGTCTTGGAGGATAATATGATAGGTGTGCAGTAGGGATAGCAAGAGGATGGCTAGAATCCTTTAAGGATTATGAATGAGTGTGCATTCATTTTTTCGGTAAGGCTAGTTTGTGGTTGGTATTCTAGGTAGCCTAGTATGTGTGGATAATGGTAGCAAAAAGGAGACTAGTGTGGTCTATCGGTTAGTTAGGTTGGAAGTTAGGTTGAGGGAAGTTAAGCATGGTAGTATCGTGTTCTTGATAGTTCCAAATCTTCTTAGGTTAAGGGGTCTAGATTAGGCAAGGCCTTTTTTCCGCCTTACTAGATTTGGGAGTTTTGGGTGAGAAGATGATAGAGTGTAGGTTATCTCGCAAGGGTAAGATGGTGGTTGTGTTACTAATAAGGTTTGCTGTATTTAAGATTGACAACTGAATTTAGGATTATGAGTCCCTATAGAGTGTAGAGGAGGTTGGTAAGATTACATAAGTTGGGAATTTGCCTATGGATAGGAATAGGGTGGTTTGATTTGTCATGCCTCTAGGTTGAGGGGATGTGTTGGTGACTCTAGGACTATAGAGTTCTTTGAGATTGTGGGTGTTATGGAGGATAAGTTGGCTTAAGAGAAGCTCCCGATAGGGGTATTCGAGGGATGAGTGGAGAAGTTGATTGATAATAGTGTAGTGTTTCTTCAAGGCCCTTTGGAAGAGTCGTCTATTCATTTTGTCTCTCGGGAAGCCAGTGTGGGCATGGAAAAGAAATATCCGTACTTCTTTCATTTTATTCAAGCTGGCAAGTTCATGATGATTTTACACCTATGTTGGGATTTTGGAAAATGGTGTTTTGAAGTGTATTGTTGCATCCTTGTTGGGGATGATCTCCTTATGATTATTCTTCTCTTATACATCCCTTTAATATTCTGGGACGAATGTTCCCAAGGGGGAGATATTGTAACGATCCCAAAAAATGCTCGAAAATGTGCCTCGGAAGTGCTCGAAATCGTAATTTCCATATATCCAAAAGTTCATTCATTATTTCAAAAATATGACTTTATATTCTTGTTTATGGGGTCAAATTTAGTGGGAAATGGGTCTAACCAAAATTTTAGAGCAACCGTATCAAAATCCAAAAATCACAAAGAATGTTATTAGGAGGCTCAACTTTGAAGGGAAATATCTCTTAGAACACAAAGAACTAGGTCTTCCATGATGAAACAACTTAAAGCCCTTTGAATTAGCTTTCCAATGCACTTGGTTTCACCTCATTATGAGTTCTGATGAAGGATTTATGCCCATTTTCATAAAACTCATTGGTGTAGAAAATGCAGATTCCAGTGGGGTTTCCGCATCGCCTCCGCGATGCGCTCATATGTTTTTTGGTGCTTGTTTTAATTTTTTGGTCCAAGACTTATAAGTCTTGTGGTCCTAACGGTTCCCACACTTGAAAATACATATACTTAGCCTTATTTCACTCTCATATCATCCTAAATATTTTCCAATACTCACTCAAACACTTAGGCGCATATTTCATCCTAAATTCAAGTCTCAAACTCAAGACCAATCTTAAGAATTTCTTCAAGGATCTCACTCAATCTTCAAGTCTCCATCTCCAATCTTCTTCAAGGATTCTCCAAAGTCAAGGTATGTGGTGTTGAACCATTGGGTCCTTTCACCCATGGTGCTTAAGCCTCCTTTTTACTAATATTGCATGATTTAAAGTTGATTTTACATGTGGATCTTATATATTGAGAAATTTACTGCACAGTGATTTTAGTTCATGAAAGTATGGTTGTTTTAGCATGTTTTGAGCTCAAAATCTTGGATCTAATGTTGGATTTGCTGAAGGGTTTTGATATGAATGTCTTGCGGTATTACAAGGTGTTGATTGACAGTTTTACTATAGATTTTCTTGCATGATGGTCTTTTACCCCCATTACACATCCCTCAAGTGTTTGATAAAATGTCCGGCTAGGATTTCTTGTGAAATTGAAGGTCCAATGCATGTCTTATGAGTTGAATGGTGTTATGATGATTGTATTATGATGAAATGATTGTATGCATATGATGTATAATGATGAGAGGAAGTGAAGGTATATGATAACTTTATGATGATGAGACTATGGTATTCATGAGTTGATTTCATGGAAAAGTAGCAATAGTGATGAAATTTAACCAAGGTGAAGGGTTGGTACCTCATTAACCAAAGTGAAGGGTAGGTACCTCATTAACCAAAGTAAGGGGTTGGTACCTCATTAACCAAAGTGACGGGTTGGTACCTCATTAATCCAAGTGAGGGGTTGGTACGTCACACCAATATATGATGGTCTATTCTTATACACATAATATGCCCTATGCAAGCATGAGTTATTTAAGCATGTTTTACTTAAGCATTGATCATACATGTCATATTGCTTTATGATGCCTATTGTTTATCGTTATGTATTTCGATTATGATGTCTATCTCTTGTTGCATTGCATCCCATATACTTAGTACATTTAAACGTACTAACGCATACTCTATGCCTATATGATATTACCATGTAGGAACCGAAACTCCATTTGGTCATCCTCCTCCTCCATATGGCTAGTGATATCCATTCAAGCTAGTTGGTGAGTCCTCATATTCGAGGGCAATATCCTTGTTTTAATGCTATGTATTAATGACTATCCTTGTTTTTGGTATACTTTTACTATGAGGGTGAGCCCGGTTGCTTGTCTTTGCCTTATTAAGTCCTATTTTAGAGGTGTTGTTAGACAAGTTATGTATTATGCTTGAGCTTTGACTTACTTATGATATTCAAGCTATTTAAATATAAGTATCTCCCATAGTTCCAATTCCCTTTATTTATATTTTTGACATTGTTTTTCATTGCTTCCGCTACCAAGGATGTGTAATGATATGGTATAAGGCTTGTTTGGGATTCCTTTGGGTTCCCCATTCACTTGTCACATCTAGGCCTAGGCTTGGGTCATGATAAAATTGATAACAAAAGTTTGCAAGGATAAATATAACATGTATTTGGATTGAGGAATCTCAATTGATTTAACTGACAAATGCCATGAACAGTATTGGTCTATATGTCCTATTATGTATGGCTACTATTAGGTATGTAATAATTGGAATGGGGTTGACAAATTTGGAGTTGGTATATCTTTATGTTTTGATTGGACTTGGGATTATAAATATTGTTATGTATAAGATTGACAAAATGGACTGTGTTTTGGGCTCTAAATTGGATTGAATTTGCTTAATCCTAGTTGGCATGTATTGGGTTGTATACTTTGATATTATTTTATACTAGGTCATTAGCTAAAGTTTAGAATGCATAACCATGTTTAGAATATGGATTTGGACTTGACTTTAGCAAACACTGCATGCCAAAACTCACGAGGGTCTTTTATAGCCTGTGATTCAATCCACAGACCATATTACCCCTCGTGGATGGGTTCCAGTGACTTGAAAATTTCAGGATTCAACAGGTCGAACCTGTTTACAAGTCATAGTTTAGACCACAGGCCATAAATAGTGTTTGTAGTCTTGGTTCCTGCAAAATATATTTTCTAGGTCTGCAACTATAGCCTTACTCTATGACCTGTGGTTTAATCCACAGGTCATGAATGGGTACCATAGTTGCATTTCTAGTGAGCTAATTTACTGTTACCCTATTTCTACGACAGCCTTCTATGGCCCATTGAAACGCCCCAAAAACACCCTAAAACTGTGCTTCAAAAATGCCCATATTCATAATTTCTATATATCTCAAAATCTGTCTGTGATATCAAAAATCCGACTTCATATTATTAATCAGGGGGCAAAATTGAGTAGGAAATGGGTATAACCGAAATTTGAGAAGACCCGTAGCAAAAACTAGTTATCGTAAAATTTTTAGAAATAGAAAGGGTACGTGATGGCTCCGCGACACAGACCAGTCGTGGAGCAGTGTTATCACTTCCTTAATATTCCTATTTCAGCCTAAGGCATTGGGGTCATGGCCCCACACCCATTTACACGTGAAATATACCATATTAAGTCATTTTTCAACTTCATATCACTCAAAAATCCTCTCTAAAACCTCTCATCCATTTTATCAAAATTCCCATCCAAATTCGATTATCTCAAGCTTAATTCCGAATCTCAAAAACTCCATTCAAGATCCAAGTCTCCTTCAAGCCTACATCAATAAATCCCTAAATTTAGGTATTTGGGTTTCATCCATTATCTTTCATCCATAGAACCCAATCTTCCTATTTTATGAAAATTGCATGATTTCAAGTTGTATTTCTTATGGGTATCTATTATTATGAAATATGAGCATGAAATAT